>PRKT01000015.1:122768-154009 GCA_003671525.1 Saccostrea glomerata
GGGTTCATTCCATGGGATTTACTAAATTTAATAAAATCATCTGCCTTTACCATCTAGAAACAAAAGAAACTTAATAGTACATCCCTTTAATACCTCTCCCACCTTTAAGATAAATATTAACTGGAATGGCTTTATCTGTAAATCACAAAATGTATGTATCTTTTCTGTCATATTTATCATGTGAATCCTATCTCCCACTACAAGTACATGTATTACTGTTAATTACATGCAAGTTCAACTGGAGGCAAGTAACACAAAAATATAATAATTATTTGAATACAATTAAAATCCAAGTCTTTAAAATACTTACATTAATGATACACCTCCACCAGTATTGACGAGTTGTACTTGAAGCTGTTGCACCTGTAAAATTAGGAGGTCATACAAATTATTTATATTTACCTGTTTTATTTTAATGCATACTCAAAATTGTTGATAGATCATTAGATGACCCCCTTCCCTCCCCTCTTCACAAAGTTTGGGCTATCAAAGTCTTGAATGTGTGCATTTGGTTTCAAAAATAAAAAATTGCATGTTTTTTGTTTGTTAATTTTTTTCTTTACCATAGATCATTTTCATTTCCCCCATTGTATTTGTCTGGTATCTCAGACACCCACCAGCTGTTTAAGGCGGTATATCTCAGCAGCCTGAGGATCTCTGTTAACGATAGGTTTATTCTTGATTTTCCTTGCTCGGTCAGCGTATCTCAATGTGTTTAGGGTCTCCTCCATGTTAGAGTCAGCGGGGCTCACACAGGCAATCATTAGAGTATAACTGTTTCCTCCCAATGAATCTAGAAGAACAATTACATCATAATACTGACATATACTTATGCATACATATACTAGTAAATAATATTGTAAGACGTACAAGAATATTAATTAATAAGATATGTACATTAATGATATTGGGAAAACATGCATATGCGAATTTATATATATTCTGAGTAAAAATAAACAATGTTATTTTTTCACTGTAGCAATAACGCTGCAATTTTCATTTTAAAAAATCGAATACCTTGTAAAAAATTAATAATTGTAATTCTTGTTCCCCGTCTATCCATGTGTCACTTATTAGAAATACTGTGATGCTCATACAATACTACTATGTACATACCTTGCAGTAACCTTGTCAGTTTGCTATCTCGGTAAGGAATGTGATTCCTGGCCTGACTCTCCTCCCCCAGAGCACTGATTACATTTCCTAGTGAAAGCAGTCCCTTGTTAATGTTGACACCCTCCTTAAACCTCTCCCCTACTGCCTGTGTCCTCTTGGCCCTCTCTGATCCAGCCAGATCAACTAAGTGAAACTTACACTTACAAACATCATCCCTATAAAACAAGATAGTACAAAATATGACCTATTACAGGTAAATGCATGCATTTTTTGAAGTAATTATAATTAAATTATCTACAAATCTTATCACAGTCTATTTTAGAAATTGTATTCATATAGGTATTGTGGTCACCAGTTACAATACATGTTTTTGGCATTGCATGAAAGACTTCCAAAATAAATACAAATATTACTTACATATCTTGCCTTTTCTTCTGCTCAATTTGAATTGTGAAAATTGCATGGGAACGACTTGAATGTGTGTTCATGGCTGTTGAGCCTGTTGTTCGTCCACTTGAACCACTTTGTAGACAGTTCATGGTTTCCTCAAAGCTTTCAACTACCACCTCAGACAAACCTGGTAACTACCAAATTAAAAAAAATCATTAATTCTTGTCCATTGACAGAGTGTCTAAAAATCTATTGGAGTCTTGTTCAAACCACTATTCACCAAAATTACCATGTTATACCTCAATATTTTCTCCTCCTAAATAATACTTTGTTAATTTATTTGTTGGAATAATATAATTTAGCATACCTTTATCTGTCCATTTACATCTTCCCTTATGGCTAATGGTTCACGTTTAGCAGGTGGGCACAGTAGATCATTTATATCTTCATTATGGATCTGCAAATACAAATTCCAATGTACATGATGTAGTTCATACAATATCAATCATCCCCCCTTTTCCACCAACTCTTCCATCCAGTCTTATGTTTCTTTATGTCACTGAAACATATATTAAAACAAAAGCAATTTGTACTGCTGAATATCTATCTGAGAGAAAAAAAACTCAGAGTGCATTAAATACATACATGATGAAGTCTGTTGATTCAAGACTACTGAAGTTTTTAGGTACATGTATGTACCACTTCTCTATCTAAGATATAAACTCTAGATTTCTGGTGTGAATTATATTTTCTGATAAAAAGCCCACCTCTAGGTATGAAACTTTCACTGTAAATTCAGAATCAGGTCTGTCTGTGATGCCATTAAATAGCTCTCGTATTACTCTGGGAATGATCCCCATCTCTACTTCATCTTCATTAAGTGATGCCTCATAGCATCCTCCCATGGTAAATGTCTTGCCACTTCCCGTCTGTCCATAAGCTAATACAGTAGCATTGTACCCTGCAAGAACAAATTTTTAGAATATTAGTCAAAGATTATGAAGCTCACTTCAGCCATGAAAAAGTCCTGAAAAACCCACGAAATGAAAGAAATCGTTACATATCTCTCCAACTGAATGTGTAGAGCTATATATGTGTACCAACTGTAAGCATTATCACTTACCGGTATTTGAAAATAATTGATTGAATGAAAATTGCTATATATCATAAATACTGTTTACAAATGATGGCAAGGGATTATCACTGAAACCAGTGTGAATAAATGAAAACATGCTCCATGAGTGGAAAGGATACAAACATGTGTTACTGGTTTCAATTAATTATTAAAACTGGTTAAAGTCAGCACTATATTCTTGCAAAATATGGAGAGAACAAATGTTGGATCTACATAGCTATATCAAGTAACAACAAGCTGTCATTACTGTCTGAACTTTTCACATTTAATATTTTAAACATACCTTTGAATATATGTTTAATAAGTGGGAATACGGATTCCTGGTATACAAATGGTTGGCTTTGTGATGGGTTGAAGACATAATCGTATGTAAAGGCTTTGTCCTTTCCAAGGATAATCTGTGGCTCATCAGGAGTAAAACCAACACAAACCTGACATCCCTCATTCGTCTCTTTCGGGATGAGTGGACGGGCACGTACAGCGACCCTTACCGGGATAACTTTTCCCTCCGACATGTTGAAAGTGCTTACCTCATCCTATAAATATACCTCCAATTATCATCATTATAAATATAAAACATAATCAACTTAAATCAAGGTCTATGTCTAAAAAATTACCTTCACAATTCAATGAAAATACTGTGTGACCAAAGAATAACATCTTTTCAAAAACAAAAGACACACAGAACTATCTCTCGATACTACTCGTGATAAAATACTACACGTGATCAAATTCTATAACGTAGATTTGAATGATCACGTACCGACTTCATGTCATATCTCAATGACACTCTAAAAATGATATCTTATTTCTTATACTTTTATTTCTATTCACATTACAAAGACAAAATGCTCTATTTTAGACTTTGTTCTTGAATGCAACATAACGTATAAATACGATGTCATATGACGTCACAGTCAAGACTTTTCAAATGTCTCGTGCAGTTTGCTTTCCATACGCAAGAAAGTCTGATCATGTGACCGACTGAATGTCATTGAACATCATTTTTTTAGTATTGTCATATAAGGAAAGGACATTTGCAAATGTAAATATTAGGGATTAGGCCTAAAATAAAATATTATTTGTTTGCAGTTGCCTACCGACCCACTGAAAATGCACCCGACCCAAACTTTTTTTTAAAGCTATCTTGTAGGCCTAATTATTTTTTTTCAATATTTTCAGGATACTGTTTTGAAAGTGTTTCATTGTAATTTTTGTCTTTATCAATTAGTAGTTTATACCAAGAGTGGAGCTTATTCATGTATAGGAGGCCTATGGAAAACTTTATCTATCTAACAAAAATCTGAAAACAATTTTTTTTCCAAAAAAAAAAAATGCCAATCAACCCGGCAGTCTGTTCCACTGTACTATTGTAAGAGGGGAAAGGGTATATTTAAAGACATTTTTTGTAATTTGTATCTGTCGAAAGGTGAGGGAATGAGATGCACGGGTAATCCTACTTGGGGGAATCAACTGAACTGAGGGGATGGCTACTAGTCCATGTATGATCTTGTACATAATGTCAATTTACGCATTGCCGTCAGTTTTCAGTAAAAAAAAAACAGATAAAATAATCTAAAATTAACAAAATATTTGAGTTTTTGTTTCAATTCTTCAAACTTACCGCGACTCTCTGCTAAACCGTCCAATGAAATGAAGTGTTCAAAACGAGGCTTGATTTCGGAATTTTTCGTTTCACGAACGCGACTCTTAAAAAATAATATCCAGAAAGCCGAACATGTGCTTTATTTTTTTGTTTTCTCTTTAATTTGTTTCTGAAATATGTGTTGTTTCAAAAGAATCAACTTACATAAAAAAAATGTTCCGACTCGAAACTGACAGAAGTTCATTTAGGATCTGCATGTTAATATCAAAAATTGAATTTGATATTGATAAATGATTTGTTATAACAAATCTGATATGGTACATTTTCTTTCAAATTGTATTATTTGTTTTTGTTATTACATATTTGTTAAATTCATCCTTTTAATACATCTTAACTTACATTCTGACATCAGTCAATTTTTTTCCTGAAAAAGATGTGGGAATTGTAGTACGTACAATAGTGAAATGGAAAAAAACAGTATATATATAAAAAGTATATTTCTTTTTCTTAAAGCCTAAAGTAAAGGAATTAAAAAACAAACAATCAAAAGAAAACTTCAACTATATTCTTTTGTTTTAAAGCCTAAAGTAAAGGAATTTAAAAAAAAGAAGAAGACTTCAACTATATAGCCTTTCTTTCAAATTCAACATTCATTTTGTTATTCTGATTTCAAACATATTTTTGAAAGGTCCTAAATTTTCATAGTTGAGAATTAACAAATTTACGAAAGAATTTGTTGCAACAATTCAGTTTAATTCGTTAAAAAAAGTTATAGAATTCCTTCAAACGCCTTTGATTTGTAATAACAAACTTTCGCATTCTTTATAAAAAAATTCCACAAATTACAAACAAATTCAACATTTGTTATTTTGATTTCAAACATATTTTGAAAGGTCCTAAATTAGCTGCAGAACAATAGGCGTTGGAAGCAAATTGAAAGTGGGGTGGGGGATAAACCAACAAAAAAAGCTTAACTGCAATTTTAATGCCTATATTATGTATATATTTGCAAAAAAAAGTGAGGGGGGGGGGCTAAGCCCCACCCCCGCCCTAGCCTCCCCCGGTTCCGACGCCTACGAGAACTGTAGCGTTATGATCTTATATAGGCCTATTAATGTTTCCCACAACACTACAGATCCCGTAATGCAAATCAAGTGCAATTTACGGCGCAAGATTAAGCAAACTGTCACATAGATTTTTTAACCAACCTGTATATTTTATCTACCTCCCAATCGTTTATAATTGTCTCCCATACAATCATTCAGCTGGATTTTTTTTTTGGTACGATGGCAGAAAATTCAAAACAATCTAGTTAAGGCGCTATTACGGGATCTGTAGCATTATGGTCAAAGACTTAAATAAAGCTAGTCCTAAATGGACTTCCGTATGAATTGAGTGGGTTCATTTTAAATCTCTGCACGTGTAGTTGCTTTATAGTTGGTCTTCTTTTGTTTGTTTGTTTTTTTAATTCCTTTACTTTAGGCTTAAAAAAAAAGAATATAGGTGCTCTTTTTTTCCATTCACTATTGTAATTTCAATTTCCACATCTTTTTCAGGAACAAAATTGACTGATGTCAGAATGTAAGTTAAGATGTATTAAAAGAATTTGTGAGCAAGGCGTGCAGAATGTCCATAGCTTCAGATATTAAAAAAAATGATATTCGCTTTGTGAATTAAGTATTCAAAGTGAAGTTTTCTTTATTGAAATTTAATAAACTATACTATTGATTGTATTTTGTTTAACGTACCTCTCGAGAATTTTTCACTTAAATATGGAGATGCTACCCTTTGCCGGTGGAGAGCTGCAAATTTTCTCCTATACTCGGCACTAAGGGCCAATGAGCAGGGAAGGATCTTTTCGTGCCAGCACCTGCTGCGACACGGGTCCTCTGTTAATACGGTCTCATTCGAGGAACCGGTCTCCACGTCCCACAGTGGGATTAGAACCCGCGGCGTAAGGATCAACTCCTTACTTCGCGACTCTAGAGCAGACGCTCTTAGCACTGCGCCACGCGGTTGACGTCATTTGAATATAATAAGCGAATGTTTCATCAAAATTTTAGTGTAACTTTGATGTATACATAGTGGGTCTTTGCTCCATTTTTTTTTATAGGCGAAAATGTATATCATTGTGCAAACTTTTAGATTCACTTTTTAAAAAAGATGAAGCAAAGACCTAATCCTATCGGAAAATGTTAAAGTTATGAGAAAATTTTCCTTTTTGTCCTCTTTACTGTGTGCATGCTATTTCATCATACAGCAAATAATTCCAGTCTTTATTATTTAAATAAAGTATACTTTAATGTTAGATGAAATATCACAGAAAATTTTGATATACACTGTAATTGCATTTTTTTTTCACTTCAAGTTTGTCACACTTGAGGCATTCTGCCCATGCACTTTATTCATCCATCTTATAGAATTTGCAATATTTGAAAGGTACATGTAGTTAATTGACCATGTTGGAAAGTGGAGAAATTCTCCTCAAAAGTGCGCAAAAATATTGCGCCGTAAATTGCACCTTTTTTCCATTGCGGGAGCTGTAGCGTTATGGTCAAAGACAAATATATAAAACCATAAGGCTACAGTTCTGCAGCTATACTCCATCTAAACACTGATGATGAAATAATTCAACTTGAATACACGACTGCATTTCATAGTTTTCTTATCAGTGCATTTCATTTTTTCAATAAAAATTTAATACCATTCATTTTGAAACACTAATAATTTATTAAACATTTTCTTTATAAAAAATTAACAATCAGCAGGTTAACACAAGAACAACATCTAACATTATAAAGCACAAAGGGTTGCATAAAATAACATGTTTTTTTTACAGACAATATCACAGCTGTTCAAGGATAATATGTCAAAGGACCCATGGGTCCTTTAATACTATACTCTCATTTGAGTATCATGATGCAATTTTTCTAAGATATTTGCTTCATACATCTTCCACACTTGTATCAAACTGCATACATTTCTCTGTTCTTAGTTATTCCACCATAAATTTTTCATAATTCTCTTTCTTGATTTTGACCTCAAAATTAACTTGAATCCATTGGTTTGACCATTACATATACGCTGTGGTCAAGATACTGATTTTTAGTTCTGACCATAGGAAGAAAACCATGCACTAATTTCTAACATATCATGTAAGGTATGAAGTTCAGAAGCAAGGCCTTTTGACCCCATGTCCCCAATGCATCCTACATGAAGCTTTATGCATACTCTTCATCAAATCCAACATTTGTGTGGAATACACCGTAGACGAAGTGTCATTTGAATCTGTAACCCAAGAAGCGATCTAATAGCCTACTTGTTGCCCATTTTACACAGGCAACCATTTTATCTGCTTAAAAGTCTAGTAATAAAAAGAAATTCTTATTTTGAAGGATTTGTATCACTCCTCAAGCCCAAAGGGGAGGGGGTGTCTGAAAATGTCAAAAATGATGATAACAGTTGGGAACACGTTGCAATAGATCACCCTAGTGATTCTGGTGACCTAAAATGCACAAAACATTTTTTGATTGGATTGGATCAGATATTCATTGTGATGTCAAATTATAATTCTGCATGCTTTTCTGCATGATAAATCCTGGACACCTGCACCAAAAGAGGACCAGTATCAGGGTCAGACAACCACTGCTGTGCAGCCAAAGGGCTGTCAAGCATCTGTAAAAAGGCTGAAAAAATAAAACATAATACAAACTTTCAGTTTTCCATACATAGCATGTCTCTTAAAGGTGCATTTATTTACCTTATCCTTATCATTTCCAAGAGAATTAGGTAATTTATTTGAAAAAATCAATTTCAAGGCTATATATTCAGAAATAGGTAAAAAAGCATACTGACAACAGATAAAGCTAACACTTTCTGCAAGACACAAGAACAAAACATGTATTGTTTTCAATATTTACTTAAAATGTACAAATTGTTAAAATTGCTATCAAATATCGTAATAAAAAATAAACTGTATATATTAACACTTTCATACATTTTTCAAATATATTTTAACACCTGCATCTGCATTACTCATTCATGTCCAAGATGAATTGTTTTGTTTTTCATGTAAATGTTAACTAAGACTTAATTGAAATAGTCTTTTTAAAATGTTGCTAATGCATCGTCAAAATGATTAAAATACTTCTGCATTAAGTAAATTTTAATAAGTTTCAAATGTAATATTAGAATACAAAACAATTATTAGATTTTGACCTCCATACCTAATAGACACCGAGGGTTGTTGAGACCTAATTGCACTTGTGGGTTTGCCATGATGGCTTTGTATACAGCACCATTTGTATCCAGGCCCTCATCCAGGTCCTGAGGTTGTGTTTTCCTGTCACCCAGTAACCACTCACACTGAAAGATATCCATAGCAACAAAGTCAAATTATCAAAATTTATGTCTTAAAATAGGCACTCTAATAAAACTCACAAAATCCTTAAAAATTGCTTTTATACTTTCTTCTTATCAGTTAAAGACTTGTGAAATCAGACACCTCTAAATTAATCAAAAGAAAAAAAACTTACTGCATCGTTTTGATTGTTTCTGCTGATACGCAGGGCATCAAAGGCATCTTTTTCATCAAATCCCATCTCAACAAGGTTTTGTAATATCTATTAATGGACAATAAAAATACTGTTGCAAGCAAGGGACAAAACTATCTGTACAGATAGATTTAAATGCATGTACAATTATACCAGTATATTTCAATACAAATGCATTCTGATGTCTGATGTTTGAATAATTTGCACTTTTTCCCCTTTCATGCTGAAGGCATTCAACATGCATTTCGTAATTAATGAATTATTAGATCTATAACACAAGTGGTCAATTCTTTCCCGCATACCTTGTGGTTTGGTTTGAACTCTCTCTTGCGATATTCCCTAAGTGACTGCAGTATGTTGGTGGTTTGATGTCCATTTTTTGTTACAGAAGTTTTCTCCTCTTTTCCACCAACAGCACCCTCCTCCTTTACAAAGAAAACAAATTCAATAAGGTAATTAAGCGGTCCATCTTAATTCTTTTTGTTTTTGATTTCATGTACTTTATTTCTTCATTTTAATGAAATAAAAGGTTCAAAGTCTTGATTTTATGTATGTGACTTGTAAAAACTGAACAAAACCTAGCACCAGGGTCATTTTAAATCCATGTAATGCATTATGTAAAGACTGGGACTTTTCTATTTACCTTGTTAATTGAGTTTCCAGGAAGAGGTTCATCAACATCTACATCAGACTCATGTTGGATGAGCCATTCCATTGAAGACATCACAGACATACTATAAACAAATGCCCAAAATTTATGTCTTTAGAACCGGTACCTGAGATGATCAAATTCTTTACTGATAGATATTGTAAGGCTTTCATAGCATCTCCTCGCAAGGAGCACTTATAAATCAAAACGGCATTTGACATCGATCCAAAAGCAAATTACTATACTTCTGTTTCATACTGCACTAATGAACACACACAATTGCATTACTATACCCCCTCTATCTCTACTGCGAGGGGATGATAAGGATTAGAGAACGCCAAAACATATACTCACTCATTGAGAAGCAGGGCTTTTTTGGCCCTGTTTTCAGGAAATCCCATGTCACACAGCTGTTTTAATGCAGTAGCGTCTATTTCCTGTTCTGGGACTGGTTCTTTCAACATTTCTGAGAAAAAAATCAAAAAAGTTTTTCTTACCGGTACATTGGAAAAGACAAAAATGTCTCGGTAAAAGTCAAATTGTACAATATATCACATTTGTTATTGTGAAATTATGCATTTCTCCTGCAATTACCTTTAAATTACTGAGTTGCTAGAATGAAAGCTATTCCCAATACATGTATTTCAAACGACTTTATAGGATCTACAATTTGAGTTTTCATCTCTTATCTCATTTTTCCTAGGAAAGTACATCAAAGCTTCCTCAAACTAAAAGAGCACATCTAAGAAGTTTTTCACATTTATTTCATACATACTCTTTCAAGAGATATCTGCAAGATCATGATCAATCTCCTCTTATACAAAAATGTAACAAACTAACAAACCTTCAGCTTGTGTGAATATTTTGGATGCTTCTGGATTCAGACTCAAAATTTTCTGTGATGCCTCTATTAAGGAAATCAATATTTTTCTAAGCTCTGTCTGAAACTAAAACAAAAATAATATTGTAGAAGCAAATGATTTTTGTTTTGCCAGTTAATGATAAGAAATAATTTCATGATGACTTCAATTCAACATTTCAATATAAGATATACATGTATATAACCATGTGAACATTTCTTTAATTAAGGATTTAATTAATCGACTAAAGGGATCTATGGCATGTCTAGTTTGTTGTGTATGCCTGAATATAAGTAGCAGTTGGATGTGTAGGATATGATTTGCAAAATGGGTGAAGCCTAGTATGCATTCATTATCCTATGTTTTCAACTGTTGTTTATGTCCCTAGCATACCTAACAAACTAAAGCAAAATCCTTAAATCAGTTGTATTTCTAATAAAAATGTAAATTATGGATCTAAAATACAAGATATTCCATGTTGATTTTTACAATCCCTGCCCAGAAACACCAGCCATGGTGACAGAAATGCAACTGACATTTTGACTTCCTTCGACATAACAGTTTAGTTCTTCTAAATATCTCATACAGATTGAAGTTGTTAAGCAAATAATACACAAGTGCACTACTCCTATCGTCACATCATTGAATTGTTATTTTCTAATGATAATACACAAGTACAGAAAACATTTAACAGATTCCTTACATCCACAGTAACTGATGCTTGTTCTGGAAGTTTGACTGTCTGTGCCTTGGGTAGTGTTGATGTCAGTTTGTTGATTATATCTTCTGTGGGGATCTTCTTAGAATCATCCTTCACCTGCATACAAAAAATAAATTGTTATCAATAAATATTTTTTCTTTTTTCAATGTTTCAAATTATTTCTTGTAAACTGTAAATAACTTACATTTGATGTTCGATCTTTTGTGTCAAAGTTCATGGCTGGTAATCTTTTCTTGAGTAGTAATAGTTCATCTAAAATACCACAAAAACATTTTTTAAACTAAATTCTATACAGTTTTTGCAGAAACCATATAAAGTATATATATGCAGAATGTCTAACAATAAACAACAGAGCAACATTTATATAGAACAAAATATGATAAAATCTGCATTATGCATCATTATAATACTATATGCTTTTGGGTTAAATGAATAAACCATTGCTATATTAACCATTGTTTTGTAATCCCTCCTCAAATACCGTCTTTTCTTCTGACAAAACCTTCCCTGTGCGCACTAGCAAAATTCGATGGTATAAGGATTTCTTCATACTGTCAGCAGGACTTGAAAAATGATTTAAAGATATAATCTTCAGTTCATCTATCTTCATATCCGCCTTCAACTCTGTCAAGAAATCTTGTCCACTCATGCTAGTTATTCTAACTCTTAGTCCAGCTTGAGGAAATATGCTGGGATCTGATACATACATTATGAAAACCTCCGAAACGAAAAATCCCCGAGATCATTCGAACGAAAACGTAGTTTTCAATATTTTGTGCATTTTGAGCTCGATGTTATAAACGTACGGTATGTACGCATGTCTCTGCTATCACATCTTCGCTAGCCAAGGGTTTCTGATACGCTACTCTCATGAGGAGAGGAGCGTATCAGAAACCCTTGGCTAGCGAAGATGCTGCTATCACCAAAGATAGCTAATAAACACTTTAATGGATTGATCAATTAAGATAAGTGTGTTTTAGACAATAAAAAGCGTTTCAGAAATAGGGTTTAATTTTTTTTAAAAACAGTTTTGGGAAATTATTCACGAATTCAGGACTGGAAAACATATTCCATTTATACTTATAGTGAATATGTGCGCAACATGCATGTGTCACTCCCATTTAAAACTGTAATTCTATTAGTTTCCTGTGCGATGATGCCCGCTATTAATTAACATGAATATGGTTCAGGGGTACGTTTTACAAAAGAACTTACGACTAAGACCAAAAACTTCAGATGCATTGTAAAATTTTGCAAAATCAATAATTCGCCATGAAATTGTTTGCGTAAAAATATCTTATCTCATTCCTTTGA
The DNA here is from genome assembly GCA_003671525.1 of Saccostrea glomerata. Taxonomy (NCBI): domain Eukaryota; kingdom Metazoa; phylum Mollusca; class Bivalvia; order Ostreida; family Ostreidae; genus Saccostrea; species Saccostrea glomerata. The sequence continues at coordinate 135,113 of PRKT01000015.1, forward strand.
AAAAGGTTAAAATAATTTTCGATATAATGTTAATAAACAAGTTATAGGATTATATTATATGAATTAAATTTGGTCTTAAGTCGTAAGTCCTTTTGTAAAACGGGCTCCAGATCCCTCACTATAGCCCTAATTTCAAATTGAAGAAGATGAAAAAAATGACAAGATGTCTTCTTGGAAAAGAAAGGAATTATCGAATAAATATAAACAGATGTTTCTAAATGGGGATTTGACTCTTTGTCTGTAATTGTTAAAGCCATGAATTAGTTGTACATGTATTTTTATTCTCATTATTAACCATGACAAAAATTATAATATTAAAACAGGTGAAAACCCTAGAGTCCCAATCTTTAGATCAAGATGTACAGGATGTGTTTGTGAAATGCCCTCGTATGACAGCTTGTTGCAAAAACTGTAAGGTTAAGAGATAGAAAGTGTTACCAGTATTACCCAAAGAATATAAAGTCATGTGAAAGCCTGAGCTCCAACAGTTCAAAACTTACGTCAAAGGTTAGAGTTTTTGTTGGTCAAACTCAAAGGCCAAGGTCAAAACCAGGAAAAGCGATATAGTCACGAAAAATACAAAAATAAAAATAATACGGGTAACCCTATATAGCAATAACTGTTTAAAAGTTATGGTCAAGATGAGAGTTTTTCAAAAACATAATCCTCAAAGGTTTTGGTCAAAAGGTCTAAGTTGTTGGTATCTTCAAAAAGGTATGGTCACAGTTGTGTGTACATCATTACATTGATACCTTGAGTACATCATTGTATTGATGATTCATTTTGACAATTAATCAATAAAGCCATGACAAAAACTGCCAATCATTGTTGATCTATCTTGTCGACATAATCAGACTTAACTCAATATGAGTTAAGTCCCGTTATGGAGACAAATAGAGATATTGTTTAGGAAAGATTACTCTAATAAAAATGTACATAATGCGCATAGCCACATCCATTACGCATGTTTATTTTGCTCTTCCTTTTCCATCTTCTGTTATCCATTGAAGTCCAGCATCCCACCCACCCTCCACATTTACCAGATTTGAATAAATTGATATTTTGTTTTGACAAGTTGTTGCTGCTGTCTTTGATTTCTTTTTTCAGTCATCATCCATTCCCTTGGTTACCAACTGAAGAATCTGTTACATCCGTTCCACTTGGCTACCAAAAGAAGAATCTGTTACATTCGAATCCTTGGCTACCAGCAGAATAATCCATAAGCGTCATGGCTTTTCTTAGGTCTCATTTAACTGCAGTGTACATGGACTTTTTACAGGCTGTTTTTAGGCCAAACCGAATTTTGCTAGAAGCTCGCTGCTGATCCTGCTCTTCCAGGGTCCATGGCCAATAATTGGGCTTATGTCATTGTATCATTGTTCTATGAACTTTCTACGTCATTCACTGTTGGAAAAGTCGATGTAAATTGTCCTGGTAAAACATTGTTAACCTGCTCATTGCAATGCAGGTATCATTGTATATCGTAGATTATTATATGATTGAATAATTTCCATCTCTCTGATTGGCTGAGATCCAACTATGTTAGAAAAATACTACGTTGTATTGACCTGCACGTGACGTTCCAGGTCAATACAAGGATTTATTTCCTCTACATTGATCTAAAAATAGATTGGGAAATTCCAAATTGATACAAATTGTTTTGGAAAGCTATTTAAACGACCTTGATTTTTTTTTCATGTTAAAAAAACATAAGCGAATATATATTTCAGGGTGAGGGTGGTAAGAGGGGATGCAGAGACCCCCCTCCAACACTTTTACTGAACAACATGTTTATTTACTTTTTGGCAGTCAGTTTTCCCTGATGATACTCCTTCCTTTCAAAATCTATCCTATAAAAATACTGACATTATATTGATTTTTTATGGCTAATAAAATTGATAAAAAAAAGAAACAATTTCAAATTGATACAACTAGTAAGGTTTATTCACATTTTTATTCTGTTTCTCTCTTGTATACGGCTAGGACTTAATTAAATGCAAGTTAACAAGTAATGATCTGTATCATTTTAACAGTGAATCATATAATAAAACAATTATTGCTGTTTTTTCGGTCAATACAATGATTTAGCCATCTTCGAAGTACAATATTCACCTCGCCCTTTGGGCTCGGTGAATATTGTACTCCTCAGATGGCTAAATCATTGTATTGACCTCAAAAAACAGCAATAATTGTATAATATCATTGTATATCATTGAATATTATAAAATTATGGACTCTTTTGATCTTGAATATGGTTTGTTATTCACTAGAAAAATATTCATATTGACCGAGGCAAAGCCTCGGTCAATATGGTTATTTTTCTGGTGAATAACAAACCATATTCAACACCAAAAGAGTCCATAATTGTTATATCATATAGTCGGAATTTGGATAAATATGACATTGAAGGCTGTACTTTGACGACACCATTTTCATTTGCGATCTTCCATTTTTGAAAATAAAAAAATCTCCAGATTACTCCTTGTAACCTCCGTGTTTTCCTTTCCGAGTTTCGCTATGTGTAAGACGTCCAACTGTTAAAAAATAGTCCTGAAATAGCTTTGATTGTTTTTCTGCTCAGATACGTAGCTCGCTGCGGCTGTTACAACGTTGTTGGATGTTTTGATTGTGACGTCACAATGCCGTTGCACGCGCATTGACCCTCCGGTGAATATGGCCTAAAATCCGGTGAATATGTAACTTGTTATAAACTGTTTGCGTTTGTATAGGTTATATACGGACTATAAATAGACTACTTGTATATAATAATGTTGCATATTGTTGCATATCATTGAATATCGTTGTGTATCATTGAATATTGTTGCATATCATTGAATATCGTTGTATATCATTGGATATCGTTTAATATCGCTGTTTCATTGAATATCGTTGCATATCATTGAATATCATTGCATATCATTGAATATCGTTGCATATCATTGAACTATCATTGTATATCATTGTACCCATTGTGTAGCGGATATTCAGTATACACTTTGTGTACATCATTGCATTGATACCTTGAGTACATCATTGTATTGATGATTCATTTTGACTATTAATCAATAAAGCCATGACAAAAACTGCCAATCATTGTTGATCTATTTAGTCGACATAATTACCGGTTATTACATGAAAAAATCTGAGAGCGAGAGAGAACGAAAGAGAGAGAGAGAGGAAACTGAATATGAATTGAGTATATAAATGATCTCCCCTGATTTGTGGTTGGATATGCAATATGCATATCGATACAACAAATCAGGCGAGATTCTTTTTTCCACGTTTTAAATATATATCTTGACTCTGTACATGTTTAATTTAATGTATCTACCAGTGTCTTGGCATATGGCATAATGTATTGAAATCACAAGTTATCGATGTCTGTACACACAACACCATGAACCGCGAGTACATATTCATTTAGAACAAACACTGATCACAATCCAATCATTTTCTACTCTGATAAGTAAATACTGAACATTTTACTGAGAGATATCCTTCGTATTTTTAATGTAATGTTTTTGTCTCTTTACATGGGAATTTAAACTTTATTTAAACTTTAAAACACCTGTATAAAGACTGGAACCTTTTCTTTTATGGCAGATACACAGCTTAAAAAGGGCCGTGGAGATGGTTCGCTTGACTAGATACAATATGGCGAATGGACCGATATCAGATTAAGGACTGTTTTTAAATGCAGTTGTAAATATTCGAGGACAGTGACATAAATTTTGAAATATCTATAACTTTCATGAAAGGACCTTTTAGAAACTAAAAATTGGGTAAGTGATTCATTTTTTTTTTGCAGGCAAATAAGCAAGTACAGCTTCCGCCGTAATTTGACATTGGTTACATATCATTTTGTCGTTTATAAATTTTCAATCAAAAAGTGAAAATTATTGTGTTAATTTTTAACATAAGATTGAACAATATAATAAAGACACCAATTATGGTAGTGGTTGTGTTTTCGTTATTAAAGTTGTGTTTTTATTGTCTGAATTATTTGAAATGACTCTCACAGTTTTTTCTGGTTTCTTAAACAATGTATTATTTTTTACGATTGTTGCTATACACATATGCATGATATATAATTAACCATCCCTACGATACAAACATTATCTGAGTAAAAGAGAGATTTCTCAATATATATATTCTATCCAAATTTTCGTATTTAATGCATGTAGATCCCCTAACTGTTTTGGGGTTGATTTAGCCCCCCCCCCCCCCCCCCCCCCCCCCCCCCCCGCCCACACACTTGCAATTCCCCCTTCCATTTGGTTCAGACGATGTTTTTAGATTATGCAGTATGTCTTTTATGATGATTTTATCAAAATTCCCAAAATACATGGAACTATCACTTTAATCATACAGGCTCGTGTTGTTTGGCAATTGTACAAAATCATAAACAAAACTAATTAAAATAAATTGGAACCACCAATTAAAATCTTATGGCATATCAATGTAACCTCATTGTGATAACTGCCCTAGAACTGCATATATCGATATTCATCAAACTAACACCATCAATGTTATTTTGACAAGTGCCTCTTATAAGCGGTAAGGAATGACGTGCAAAATTCATTGTAAATCATTTTATAAATTTCCAACTATAATACATCCTTTGCTATACACTAGAACAGTTTAAGCCTTCAATTGATATAAAATTAACTCTTTAACATATTAGGAACGTGTTCTCAATTTCCTCTTTTAATGAAATTCTTTCATTGCTAACGTCAATAACCTGGCGATATACTCGGTCGAAGTCCTGAGAATTAATGATTGATTGAGATATACAAGTCAGAGAGTCTCAAAAGCGTCAATATCTTCTCAAACATCGTAGTATTTTTGTTTCTTAATCAGTTGGAGAAAATGAATTGATCGCAAGACGTTTGTAAGGTAAAAATTCTAATATGCATTCGATAAATAAAAATTAAAACCATAAAGTCCCTAAACTAATAGATGTGTTTTTACAGAACGGGTTTTAAACAGGTTTAAAGTGTTGCAATTTATTTAAATCAAATGACATTGTGTTTACCATTTGACAAGAAGTTTCAAGCCTTTCATGAATAGAAATTACAGGTCAAAGTTGTCTCTGTTTCTAAATAGGCCGACAAAATGGAAACTACGTTTTTTTTGTAATATTTTGCTCACGGAATTTATTTTAAAAATTCAGATTTGAATGAACTTCAATGGAGTCTTTTCAGTATAATGAGTTTCCAATGAGTGAAAATTTTTAATTTCTAGAACACCAATGAAACGGAATCATTCTCGAGCAACCAATGTTTCTTAACTGAAGTATATATTCATGCATTCATCAATTAATGTCACGGTTCAGTTTCTTTTCCAAACCAATAAAAACTGCAACGTGAAGCGAAAACTAACATACACTTTTCAAAAGATTTGTCAAAAAGATTTAACGACTATAAAAATATAGAATGCATATTTCGCGCGCTTACAAATGACCAAATATTGTAAATGAAATTGATATATTGAAATACTATAGTATGTACCTGATTAGATACTGCATTACATTTCGGAAATATGAACTAATCTCGAAGACTTGCAAACGATTCAATAATTGTATTCTATTTACAATCAATTGAATACATGCACTTTTATTAATCATTTTCATTATATTGAAAAGGGTGTGACGTCCAAGTTCAATTCGGTCCGCGTAATTTATACCTTCGAGGAGGTAAAAGAAATTTAAAACTGTTAAGAAAATTGTAAATCTTTTTTCAGTGAACAAAATCATTAACTATCATACAGAATGACGCGGCAATCAAGATGGATTTTAAATTTTAAATGAAGGAAAAGTATCTTTTGATAATGCCTATCAAGCATTTGGAATTGGGTTAGTATTAAGGATAGAAGTTGCAAGGTTTTAAGGATAATACCATGCTTAATTTTTGGTCGATCACACAATTCCATGGATATTAAAGGTTATCTCCCAGAAGCCTTTCATATTGATTTTAAAAATAAACCGTATATCAATTTAATATCAGCTCGATTTTTAATGGAATCTTTTTCCTCTATATGTAGGAATGTCAACTTTGGTGGAGAATCCGTTGGAAAATAATTTGAATGGACCTAAACCGACCATCGACGAGTCGCTGAATGGGGGAGAAGTCATACAATTAAAGGAAGCTAAATTCAACCAAGATGGAGTCCTTCAGTACAAAGATACAGTTCTAGACAAAGAAAACCTGCACTTGGTGGGATCCCTCAAAAACAAGGAGGACGACATAGTTAAACATGACATTGCAAAACGACCGAAAGACAGTGCCTCAAAAAATGATATTGATGGAAAGACAGAAGTGACGGCATCTTCTCGGCCGGTCACTGGTGTGTCTGTGAAGCATATTGGAGACGACAAAACAGACTATGGACGAAACACACAGAGTCCCTCTAAAAAGAACGGAAGGCGTTCACACTCCGACTACGGCAGATCATCGAACAATGCCAAACAATCTGTGTTGGCCACAGGGAAGGGTAGATTTGATCCAATTCCCTTCCCCAATAGCGCAGACTACCGAAGCATGCCCAGCCCCCCTCCAAAACACATCCGAGTTCCAACCAAACTCATCCGGATAACCACGGTCACTGTATCGGCTAAGTGAGTATACCCAGCAACTGCACAAATCTCTCAAAACTTTGAAATACGAACAGGTGGATCATGCATGGACATCATTTGTCAGGTGACACAAAACTCTTTTTAAGTGAAATACATGAAAACCGTAGCTCTCAGATATGTTTACTTCTTTTTTCCGCATTAAAAAAATTGAAATGGCACTGAACGTACCGGTATATAATAATATAGTAAATATCTTCCTGAACTAATCATTTCCCCTAAATATTGGTTATACTAAATATGATAATTTAATGTAAATAAAATGGTCAAATTAACTTTACTTGAAATGAAAACCTTTTTTTGTTTCAAAAGTCCAAAAGAACGTGTCAATAGAATATATTAAGAATTATTCACTCCACATCAAAAAGTATACCGTCATGAAATGCGCACGCAATCGTTTTCATTAACTTTGCTCAATGACTCAGAGTGTGTAACTACTGTAGCTCGCTTGACTAATAACCAGAAATCTCTGTCAAGACTGTCACTCTGCTGCTTTATACTTATAATAAAGGAAGAGAAAAGAAGCAGTTGGGACATAAAACATTACAGAGGCAGTACTGTAGAAGCACAAATTTCCGTTGGCATAAAATTTCGTCTTGTCATCAAAAATTGTTTCGTGGGCATTTAATTTTATTGTTTTAATAGTAACCCTATTCAATATAAGGCCATATGAAATTTCATGTGGGATTCAATTTCGTTGAATATTGTTAACAGCGAAAAAAACGAAATTAAATCTCCCACGAATATTTGTGCTTTTACAGAAAATGGAATAATGATCCTTGATTAAGTCTTTTTTTGTGGTAAGATTACAATAAGACTACAACTGTAGGAGTAGCTTTTAATAAAATTTTACAGAATTTTCAATCTAAGTTACCATGGCAACATCGTTCATCAAAATCAAAAACACATTACTGATAATTATGTATATCAGTGTAGTCTACTTGCATGCCAAATAATTTTATATTCAGACTAAAACTGTATTTGGAGTAGCATTTAGAAAGTATTTCGCAGGAATTTCTATTTTTAGTAACCAAGGCAACACTGTTCGTTGAAATAAAAAACTGATAGGCCTATACAGAATTATGAATTTTAGAGTAGTCTACTTATGTTCGAAATTATATTGAAATCAGACCAAAAATGTAGGAGGAGTAGCATTTTAAAAGTATTTCCCAGAAATTTCTATTTTTAGTATAAAGTAACCACGGCAACACCGTTCATAATTATTTCATAGAAATTTCTATTTTTAGTAACCATGGCAACACCGTTCTTCGAAACATAGTAGCGTTTTGAATGCACTTCCCATAAATATCTATTTTTATTAACCACGGCAACACCGTTCATCGAAATCAAAAAACGATATACAGTCTACTTATATTCTAAGTTATATTGAAATCAGACCAAAAATGTAGGAGAAGAAGCATTTAGAATGCATTTCCCAGAAATGTCTATTTAAGTAACCACGGCAACACCGTTCATCGCATAAGCTCTTCTGGTCTTAGACCAGTAGAGCTAAAAATTGGGATTGACGACGGTCTGTCAATATATTTTTTGAGAGCTACTCCAAGGCATGTATAGTCAAAATAGAAGCAACATGGAAACTTCGAATTAATGGAGTTCGAGATGAGAAAATCTGACTGTAACGTTATTTAGTACTATATACATGGTAACGAGAGAGAGAGAGTTTGAGTTTCGATTTCATAAGACATTATCCCTTTTGCAATAACATTCGTCATATGCAAGGAAGCCATGGCTATTGACAAGTTCAACAAATGCTTAAATTACATTGATCTCCCATGGTGGCATCAATACTTATACACAATGACAAATACAAAGTCGTGCAAAATTTATAATAGTAATTATAACCAATGGGTTTCATTGAAAAATTTTCCCTACACATATAGATTTTTACCCGTTTCAAGCCTCTGAATAACAGGAAATTGATCTGATGTCGGCTTCATTATTGAATTATAAAAAAGAAGTAAACAAGAGGTTTTAGCTCCCGTTATTAAACATTTAACAACTGGCTGTAGCTGGTTGTTGTGTAGATATAGAAGTTTTACGATTTCCCCCTTGATTCCTATGAAGTGATTAGATGTTCCCGCCGTTACTGGGACCTGTTAAAATAAGATGTTGGCAATATCACGGGAGGCAAGTACAAATCATTTTTAAAAAGTAATTTTTAATGACAGAGACACATTTCTACAATCTATATTATGAAATGAAATGTCGTTATTTAGCTGAACCCACACAACTTTAATATATAGACTGTAGTCAAAGCACCAGTTTTTTTTTTATTTTAATAAGAATTTACGGGAAGACTATCCCAGTTCGGTTGTGAAATTTTTTTTTTTTTTTTGATATTTCAATTAAATATTATCCCTTCAACTCATTGAGGTGAACTCGAATACATTCAATACATGCACAAACGTACAAAATACAAAAACGGATATATTATACTTAAAATGTAGAATTTTGTCCACATCGACACATGTACATGTAGCAAAATTTCATCACAATGAACATTGTATAAATATTATTTAAGAGGAATATAATTTACATAAAATCGGTTGGTATGAAGTTTCAACTGTATTTATATAAAGACAATTCATACTTGTTCTCATAAGTCAACAATAATAAAACTATAGACAGATAGACACAGAAAGCAAAGTTTGTACAAATGACATTGTTTTAACAAACTAATTATAAATCTCATACATCTCTTCTTACAACGGGAGAGATTTATAACAGATAAGTCCTCTTTACGTAATTTCTTGCCCATGGTTTACTATGCAGTTTTGAGCAACAAAAACATCGTTTAAACCACCTCTGAACTTTTTGCTCGGTCTTTGTTGTAATGGTGCATATAATAAACCGTATTTTTTCATTATCAGCGACTGTCAACTCCTAAAACAATTTAGATAAACACTCTGAATGAAAACCTGCATGGATCAATACCTTTTATAATTGTATGGTAGCTTTTAAAAGTATGTGCTAAATTGAATGTTAAACACTTAAAGGTAAGAAAAACAGTACTAGAAAAATTAAAGACTAGACACGAGTGATTTTTGTGAATTACTCTGAATAATCTCTAACAATTAAATTGAAAACTCCATTGTCTGAAGGTAATATTACACCAGACACTTTCATATTCATATGTCCGTGTGTACATAGGGGTCTGGAAAGGTGACGGAGACATTAGTACCTGGATACGAGTAGTTTTAGATGGGTGAGTAGATTTCGAATCAAACTTGGCAGCAAGTTACATTCTTATAATATGTAATGTCCAATCTATACTACATGGATGAAAAGGGCTGATTGTTGGATTATGGACAAAATAATCCAACATTTGTCTACACAAGTAACTGCTTTATGTAATGTAACGAAAGAGAACGTGCTAGCATGAGCTCTTGTTGGTTCTTTTGCGACATGCACAGGTAAAGCGTCACAGTAGAAACGCACGCCATTGTGACGTCACAATACAAATTCATAGAAACTCGAGGTAAGTTTAGATGGTCAGCTATTTAGTATAATAATTTTTATTTTAATGGTCATATATCAGTTGGAGAAATTTTTCAAAAGTGGTTGATTGAAGAGGAAAAAAGGGTTTTTATAATGTACGTTTATATAGTTTAACAACTTAATATAGGATACACTATCGTATTACCGTCACTATCGTGTATAAAAGTGGAAGTGGGGGCAGGCAAAGAAAAATATGGATATCCTTAAAAATTTTGTCCAAAAACATTATAAAGAAAAAAAAACGGCCCCAAACCCTAAATTGTTTGGGGTCCATTTTCTCTTTTCACAACCGAATTTATCCATGCATACATATTAGCGATTTTCTAGCGTTAAATCACAACAAAAACTTGGGTCTCACCCCTCTCTCGAAGTGTCTCTGTCCCTTATAGCAAAGCAAAAATGCCTCACTGCGAAGTCAGGGTGAAAATATCTTCATGTTGAATTACATGTACTACAAAGCAGTATAATATCGTTAAAATTTCTCAGTTCATCCCATTTTTTTGTGTTAAAATATAGCTATTTGTTAGCTCAAAATTTCATATCAAATTTTGTTCACAGAATTACACACTTTACATATCAGTTTATTAATGGAGAATGCTCAGTGTCAGTAAAATTTGCAAAATAGAATTTCAACACTGTATTTCTTAGTCTATTTAACAGCTGTTTGTTGTCGAAGTCATATTTGATTCGGATTTATCACAATGAAATCCTGAATGCCCCTTTTTGGGGATTTCCGTAACACTGTATATGTATCTGTATACGATGTCATTCTATCCTGCGGACATCACCCCAGGACTAATGCTGAGACCCCTCTCTCCTTTACAATCAAATACCAGTCATCCATTTTTAAAAAGTTGAAATCCGATTTGCTCACTTTAACACTGCATTAATCCCCTTGACTATTCATTAATTAAAACACGTCGAGGTGTACCTTTAACTACAGTAAATCTCCACACACTTTTCTGAAAACAAATATCAAAATGGCGAATCAATGACGAAAGTAAAGCAACAAAACATGCACACAAACGGAACTTTCCAGGTGGTTCTTGCGAACAAATCCTTTTCAGTAACTGGATTATCTTCTTTGGGGAAAAATGGCTCTAATAAATCAACTCCGAAATCAAGGTATTTTTGTAAAGCACGATTACAACAAGCTGCTTCCTCGAATTATAGCCATATTTGATTGTTTCAAACCGTTTATTTACTAGTACTTGTCTGAAATAATGTGTACTTTGGATACTGTCAGAAAGAGGTACAGAGAACCAATTTTACTTACAGAACGAAACCAGCGCCACGACCACCAATGAGCAGCCTGTATTATGAAGAGCCCAAGAAACCAAAGAAAATAATTGGATGGGATGAGGCCAGCAATGCCCGGCCTCCGTTGAGAATCGACATGGAGGGACCCGGGCCCTGTACTTACTCCCCACAGAATAAACCTCTGTATGAAACTAACGCTCCATCCTGGTCATTTGGATCCAAAACACAACCGGATAAAGGTAACGCTCGCATTTTCTCTCAGGCTCCATTGTATCTTAGCACGTTACAGACGATACATTTAATGTAGAAATAATTCCTTTTTCATAGAATATAAAACAGAGACAGGTCCACGAATTGGTGATATTAGACAAAGGATCAAACCACATGAACGTTTTCACAGTCTCTACAATTCACTCTGTCCAATTTTACTTTGTTTTGCTATATTTCCAAAAAGAATAAATTTGAAAAAAAAAATGGAATGTACTTAGAAGCATAGAGTGAGATGTTCCGAGATGTTGTATGGTCTTAAAATTGTTCTTGTTTACCAGTTATAATGGCATACTTATATAACATTCTCTACTTTAGGTGGGGGAGGTAGAACTTCGTGGGAAAAGTCCTGGTTCCAGAGTCCCCACCTCTACCAGCAGAAAACAGACTTCTTCGCCGATAATGCGGTTTGTACTTGTATTTTTTTTCTACTTTTTAGATTCGAGAGTATTTTTCTACTTTTTAGAGTCAAAAATATATAATTGCAAAATAAAATGATAAACACAGATGACCCTTACTGTAAAGGTAAACATTTTGCATGGCTTTTATCAGTTTTACAAAAAAATTCACAATTATACTAAAAACCGACATGTGTGATGTACCGATTTTGCTTAAAAGTCATACTAAACTAAAATGAAAATAAGAAAAAAGAAGATACATTGTACATTACAACCAATTAATATTGAAATTGTCTGGGGGCTGCACTGCAGACCTGTAGACGCTGGTTTTAGACATGAAGTGGGATGGACGACCATCCTCCAATTATTTTTTTAAAAAACTTTCATGTTTTAGCTGATCAATATTTCTATGTACTTATATTTTGAAACTTTACCGACCTAAATTTCCACTTGTCATTCAGAAATTATCAAGGACTTATAGAAACAAATATGGTCCGGAAACTTTATAAAATCTCGATTCGATAAAATCAGTGTAGACACAAATTTGCTTATGAATTGGTGAAATGGCAAAAATGAAGGCACAAAAGTATATGAAAAGCGTATATGGTGAAGATGCAGTTTATCTAATTAAGGCATGTCCTGCTTTTATTGGGACAAGCTTTAAATAAGGTCTTGGACAGCTCGATTTTACCATATACCAATATATACTATTTGAATTTCACTAATGTTTTCTTTTCAAGCAAATTATTTTAATTTGTAGTGGCCAACACCCAGTTCCTATACACAACGCCCCCTCCTCGGCCCAAGACAGCGAACCAGCACTGAGGCCCCCTCTTTTAGCATCGGTGTAAGAAGGAAATTTGATCTCGCTAAACCCGGTATGTCTATGTGCTCTACTGCATGTCAAATGCCTTATGCAATAGCAATTGTTCTTTCGTCTTAGCTTGTCTGTCAGCGTGAACATTTAGTTTCTTCAAAACTACTTATTCAACCGTTTTGACCGAGTTTCAAATTTAAAATTCGTTAGACTCTATTGCCATGGTTTCCGTAAATAGAATCTTCTTTCAATTGAATCTTTCAAAAATCCTCCTACAATCTTGGTCCAATTTTAATTAAATGTAGAACAGACCTAAACTGAACTAAGATAAATTGCGCATAATTCTGGATATTGGTTTCTTATTTCAATAAACGGTAAGATATCTTTTTTTAATTTTTTTTTTAAAACGCTACTCTACGTACAATTTTGGTCCATTTTCAATAAGACATAAGGATGATAGTACTCTTTACTGAAATATTAAATACATTAATTCTGTTCATCATTTTCTTTTTGACAAACTATTAATCTGCTTTATCAAAACATAAAATTTCTTTAAAATTCATCCACAAGGTTACTTCTTCTACAGCTTTAGTCTTGTTTTAATAAAAGTACTATAAAAAAAACCCTGATGTTCACACCAGTACAGCTTTAGCGTTATCACATCATGACTTCTGGATTGTGATGCCAATAGTAAAACTACAGAAAAAATAACATCAACGAAAAAAAAAAGTTTTATTGACGTTTTTACATGAGTTTTAATTTTGAACAACCCAACAGTTGAACTCATTATTTATCTATCTGACAGAAGCATCAAAACAACCCTCCCCTGGTGATTACGAGAGAAACCAAGCAGACAAGGTGATATATAGATCCAGTCCCTCATTTTCACACCAGTTTAGACGGGAGGGTACAATCCTGTGGTCTCATAATGGTAAGCCTAACCCTCAGCCAAACTGTTCTTCTTAAATATACGGCAATGATATTTTTTGACATTTGTAAATAATGTTAACATGAACTTAGAAGTAACTTTTCAGACGTTTCTTAGATAAAGTTATTTTTTATTTCACCATAATACTTAGTAAGATAATCATTAAGTTGTTTATAGTACGCGTATAAAATTCATTAATAAAATGTAAAACAGGCTTTAACTCTATCAAAGAATATGCCTCTACTGATTTTGAATTTACAGAGAAAAACCCCGGTCCTGCAGCGTACAGCCCTAGGATAGACCAAAGCAAGTTCATGAGCCCGGCCTTTACTATTCGGAGTTTGAGACGAGAAAAGTCTCATGTGTTGGGACCTTTTTCTACATTTTAACTTTCTGTGATAATTTGTTGAACAGTTTTACGTGGTCTGTGATCAAATGTGCGGGGACTATTTTCTACCGTATATGATTTGAACTTTTGTTGAACAATTTGGTACTTGTTCTGTGAACACGTGATGGGACTGCTATATTTCAGTCTTAGTTATTGTAATAATTTATTAAACAATTGTGTACTTCACTGTGATATCATTTTTTTTTTTTGCTATTTATCCTTTTATTTATTTTTTTTTATATATTTAAAAATGGATTCGAAGATTTGTTGTTTTTTTCTATTATATTTCTATGTCCTGTTGAATTTTGCTCAAAAAAGAGACATTGCAGAATTTTTTCTGTAATATTAAATAAATGAATCATTTTATTTGTTTTATCTCTTTGTGTTTTTATAATGGACAAAATACTGATGAGCCAGTTATTACAATTGATAAAGAAAAAACAGAGAGAACAATATATATATATACAGTCCTTTAAAAAGCCAACTTTTTATTTTCTTATAAAATACAACGTATCAAGACATTAAGTTACTGTATTACAATATGTACCATGCACCTATAAGTACGTGTATAAGTGTCATTAGTATGTACACTACAAAATTACGGGTTCGTCGATATACTTTTCCGTTGCAAGCCACCGAGAAAATTATACGGATAAGCATTCCACTGTTGTGTATTTCTATCGATTTACCTCTGGGTATTCATGAAATGTTGACATGGTAACACTTCGGCAGTTAAATCATATAAAATAGTGCAAATTGTAGACACAAATATCCAATTACTTTGCGCGGATATTCCAATACGCTTTTTCCATAATCTTTTCTATATGTTGAAAAACTAGTTTTGAAATCTGTCCTTGGTCCTAAGAATAAATTATTGTGATATTTCTAAGAGTGGCACTTGCATTTACAAGAGTACAAGTAAATCATTTATCCTCAACAAAAGATGAAATTTTATAGCGGATCCAACTTTGTCCTGACTTCTAGATCTGCCCTAAATTGAGCACATTATCATATATATTCTAACGGGTGTCAACCAGCATGCAGAATGTTGAATTCGCGAGAGATACAAATTTCTGAATTGAACAATTTCTAAATGATTTTTTAATGATTCATCTCATAGATTTCTTTCATTACAAAAGAGTAATATCAATATATATACCGTGGTATATTTAAGGAATCACTGTCTAGTTAGGAGAGTATGTCAGGGCATCAACAATAGTGGGAAACATGGGATAATATGCATAACGGGCGAAGCCCGTTATGCTTAAATTATCCCATGTTTCCCACTATTGTTGACGTCCCTGACATACCCTTCTAACTAGACAGTGATTCCTTATATTTCCATTTCATAGTGAAATTAAATTGTAGACTTAGACTTTAAAAATGTAGATAAATAGATTTAAATCACATGATGACTTCCATGCCAATTTCAATAGTCCTCGCCAACCGACGTCAAACACAAAGACAGCCGCACGAGATTTACATGCATATTTGGACTCCTTAGCGTCAGGCACAGAGACAGATGCGCACGAGAATTGCATGCGTATTAGGCCTCCTTAGCTCACGACCTATCGACCTGCCTTATTTACATTCCGGCAGAATTATCAAGAAATAAACTAGCCCTAACTTTCAAAGAGTTATCACAGAGAAAAAAATTAGAAATGGAAATATATATCGATAATTAATGTATACAAGTGCAGATATTTTTATTCGCACATGATTATCGCATCCTTGTCAGATTTCATGCAAAAATAAGATAATAAATAAATGATAAACATAGACACTTTATGTACATGTATATGCTATTATTTTCAATTTTAAAAATCACTGAATTTTATTATCACTGTTATTATCAACTCTTTTGGGTTGAATGAATCAGAGTTATCTTTTCCTTTGACGAAGTGATAACTTCGGTAACGGATCTAGAACAATGTCTGAGAGAAAGAAAATGAAGATCTCTGAAGAAAAACAGACAAAATTTCCCGGAGAGGTAGACGAAGTTCATCCTCTGCCGTTTATAACGATGCCCCCGCAACCCCAAAAGAAAAAGCCGGGACAGCTATCTAACAAACAAATCAAACAGTTTTTTGATGAGGTAAGTGCACTATTTACTTTGAAAGTATGTAGATGCATGAAAAGGGTACGTCTTATTTAAATTTTAAGTATAATTCAGATATATTATTACTGAAATGTGTTAATACTGGAATATTTTTTTCCTGTTGATAATTAGTCTTCACATATAAATTAAGTCGTTTCTCGAAGTATTGGAAATGACCCCAAGAACGCTATATTTTTATTAAGATCAAAACTTTATCTAGAGTGACCGTGATATTACATGAAGTGACCTCATTATAAACATTTTACAGGGTTACACGGTAGTCGAGGACTTTTTCACCCCAGAAGAGCTCCAGCCCTGCCGGGACTCTATCTCTGAAATGGTCGATAATCTGGCAGATAAACTCTTGAAGGCTAACAAGATAACAGGTGACGCCGAGGGTCCCCAAGCAAATTCTTCTCCTTCCTCTAATACATGTTTCACCTCATCAAAATTCCAACACACGTTAGAAAATAACCCGTTTTACGTCCCTTGCATTCGAAATCAAATTAGTAACAAGCAAATTCAGAGAATTGTGGTCCCCCGCTTTCAGTGTCTTTGTGGGTGAAATGTCATTATTTATGACATGTCTTGTCAAATATGAACGTCCTATCATATGTCATTCAAAAATTATCACCTAAGGTGATTTTTTTAAAATTAGGTCAAACATGAAGGTCAAGGTCAAGGGGTCAGAAATCATAGCAAGCTCGGAAATACCTTGTCACAGGTAATGTACAAGTAAAATATGAAAATCCTACCTCTTACCAATCAAAAGTTATAGGGAAAAAATAACACCTTTGAAATGTAGGTCAAACATCAATCAAAGTATATTTAAACAAGATGTGTTTGTGACCCACTGATGCCCCCGTATGGCAACATAGCAAAGATGAAACTTTTCTTAAATGCAAATTTAATATATTGGTACCAAAAGTAGGGTATTCTCACTGGAAATACAATTGTGAAATATGAAAGTAGGCTAAGGTTAATTTTTTTTTTCATACGTACGGAAATCTTCAAGGTCAATGTCATTGGTATGCAATGAAAGGTCTTGCCTCAAAAAATACATAGGTAAAGTATGAAAGCCTTAGCCCTAACCGTTCAGAAGTTATGGCCAAGGTTAAAAAAAAATTTAAAAAATAGGTCAAACTTCCAAGTCAAGGTCACAGATCTTGCTATCAAATGAAAGGTCTTGTCACAAGGATTAGATAGTATAAAAGCACTAGCCCTAACCCTTTAAAAGTAATGGTCAATATTAGATTTATAAAAGTAGGTCAAACTCCAAGGTCAAGGTCTAAGGATAAAAGTTGTTGGTATCCAATAAAGGGTCTTCTCACAGGGATTACATAAATGAAGTATGAGATCAGTTGCCTTTAGCATTCAAAAGGTATGGCCAAGATAAAAGTATTTTCATAAGTATAAAACTCTCCAAGGTCAAAAGATCAAGGTAATTGGTATCCAATGAAAGGTCTTGCCAGATAGAATACATATGTAAAGTATGGAAGCACTAGCCCTAACCGTTCAGCAGTATTGCCAGTGTTAATTTTTTTTTAAAAGTAAGTCAAACTCCAAGGTCAAAGAGTCAAAGGTCTTGCTATCAAATGAAAGGTATTGTCACAATGATTAAATATGTAAAGCAGGCACGTAGCATCGTTTTTGAAAGTGGGGGGGCACCAACCTTCCTTTCAGTTAGCATTTTCTAAAGTAAAGGTATTGTCGGGAAAAAAAGTGGGGGGGCCAGGCCCCCCCTGATACTACGTGCCTGTAAAGTATGAAGGTACTAGCCCTAACCATTTAAAAGTTATGTTCAAGGTTTTCCTTATTAAAGTAGGTCAATCTCCAAGGTCAAGGTCAAAGGGTCAAAGTTGTTGGTATCCAATAAAGGGTCTTTTCACAAGGATTACATATGTGGAATATGAAAGCCTTTTCTTTTACCGTTCAAAAGTTATGGCCAATGTTAAAGTTTTTTCACAAGTACGGAAATCTTCAAGGTCAAAATTGTTGGTATCCAATGAAAGGTCTTTTCACAAAGAATACATATGTGAAGTATAAATGTCCTGGTATTTACTCTTCAAAAGAAACAGTCAAAGTAAAAGTTTGTAATTTTTGTGTGAAAGTGGGTCAAACTCCAAGGTCAAGGTCAAAAGGTCAATTTGGTGGTCTTGTCACTTCGTTTACGGGGGCATAAAAAGGTCTTGTCACAGGTAATATTACTAATATACATGTGAAATGTGAAAGTTCTATCTCTTCTCCTTTAAAAGTTATGACCGAGGTTCAAGTTTTTGAAAAGTAGGTCAAACTTCAAGATCAAGTTCACGGGATCATAACCATAGTGTATTTTAAAAGGTCATATCACAGGTAGTAATAGGCTTGTGTAATATAAAAGTCATACCTCTTCTCGTTCAAAAGATATGACCAAGCTTAATTATTTTTTGTGACAGACGGACAGAATGACAGGCGGACAGATGAATGAGATTTAATGTCCCCTCGATCGCTTTTACGAAAGCGGGGGATAAAAAACAAGCTAATCAAGAGAATTTGTGTCCCTCACTTAAGGAAAAAGAAGAAGATGCGCGAATCTGGGGGGGGGGGGGGCC
>PRKT01000015.1:154047-171662 GCA_003671525.1 Saccostrea glomerata
CGGGGGAGGGGTCGAAGGGAGGTAGGGTGGACATTTTAAGAAGGACAGGCAGGGTCACAGGGAGTAATAGTATAAAATACATTGCAAAAGCTTACAAGCTTCTTAAGATACCACCGGGAAATGAAAGTTTTACACCCTCACAGATTTGTGAATGTACTAGTCTACCATATCCTTTGATGTTTTAACCTCAAAATAAAAAGACATATGAGTTATGGTATAAAAACTTAACTCGATAAACGAAAGTATAAAAGACCTATGCCATACGGAGGGAGTTGTAAAATTTTTATTGCAAAAGCTTTTCGAGACATCGCGCGGAAACGAAAGTGTTACAGACAGCTAAACAGACAGAAATACCGACGGACAGAAAGACAGACCAAAATTAACATCTCCTTCTTAAGAAGGACAGGGCCATATGGAGCAATATTTTAAAATTGCAAAAGCGTAAAAGCTTTTTGGTGAAAGCGGGGGACAACAAAGGAGATACCTTTTTGGGCACAACTTATATATTGCAAGTAGGAACATGCAGCTTTGATTTAAAGTCTGGGCAGTTAATTAATCGCAATAGTATTATGTAAAATGAAAGGATCAACTAGCATCCCTTTCAAGACACTACGAGCCTGTTGGTTTTATCAAATACACCAGTATTTATAAGGATCCAAGAGAACAAATTGAAAACATATACTCAAAATTACACGCATGTGTTGCTGGAGTTTCTCCCCTCTTTATTCAGAATGTGAAAATCTATAAATGAGATATTAAATGTTATGCTTAGCCTTTAAAAATTGGCCATTTTTAAAATCAAATTTATTTTTTATTTTAGAAAAGTTCTCAGAATACGGCTTGTTTGAGAGATTAACAAAACTAGAAGAAGCTTATCCTGGATCAAATATTCTTTTGTTTAAGTCTCAAAAGATGCCAAAAGTAAGATTCGATATTTCCAGACAAAAAAATGCATTCAGAGGTTAGATTTATTATGCCTTAAGCAGAGTAAACTAAGAGCTTCCCTCTCAGTCTCAACAAGAGCGACACAAAGCAATGTTGAAACCATGATAAATTGAATCTGATTGATAAAAGTATATTGAGATTGAAATATAGTTATGAATTAAGATTGATTTTATTATTGATCGAGATTGATATATTGGTTGACACTAATTTATTGATTAACTGAGATTGATAAAGCGATTAATTGAAATTGATACCAGCTTTCATTCTTGATCTCGAAAATTCACTTTATTGCATTGAGGGCACATGCATTTGTTTCTTTGATTAAACCTTTATAACAGAAACAAGTGCCTGTGATTGAGAGGGAAGAGATTGTTACAGGTATACTCATATTTTGCTCCTTGACGTTGTTTATGTAATAGCAGAACTCATTTTAATAGTGCTTTACAAGTCAATCTATCTCTCATTATAGTGAGAGGGTAAAATAAATTTCTAACTTTTATGTGAACACAAAGCTCAAACAGTTACAAATCGTAATTAATAATTGACGACAACTGAACGTCTTTTTTATTAGAACATCAAAATTCTTTTTTTCAAATATCGTTTTCTTACATATATAGATTGTAAGGGAAGAATCAGGTTGAACTAATGTTTTATTGCAACAGATTTTCTCACGATGTTACAGAGATGTTACAGAGAGTCCATTAATTTCTTTTTAGTCCTTTCAAAATTTATGGTGCAATGAAAGATTGCTAAACGTAATGGAGCAGATTCTTGGTCCGGAAGTCGCAGGGCATCCGGTTTGGAACTTGCGTACAAAGACACCAAATAGTAAAGCTGTCGACATTCCTTGGCATCAAGGTGATTGAGTCATCTTTATATTTAGCTTGGAAATGATTTACAATTTACACCCATGTATACATGTAGCTGAAGAACTGTGGGTCTCTGGTTGAAAAAAAATTGGATAGTATCTGGTTTGTCTGTCCGAATCCTCCAAACCAAAGCGTTACAATTCTGCAGCTAACTTAAATACCGGTAGGCATTGACAATTTTTATGTAAGTGAAATTTTAAGGTCAAAGTCAACATTGTTAAAACAAAAATAAGGTTCACATCACAAGGAAAGTACTTGGACTATATATGAAAGTCCTATAGCTCCAATCACTGAAGGCATGGTTATTATTATTTTTTTAATCAAGACAATTTCCAATTCAAGATCAAGGTTACAAAAAAGTACCCAGGCGAAGGTCTTAAAAGAAATATACATTTGAACTTATTATTTTGAAGTATGAAAGCTTTAGTACCAATTGTTCAAAAGTTATGGTTAAAATGAAAATTTGGACGGTAGAATTTAGCAAAAGTGGGCCAAACTCGAAGTTAAATTGGTCCAATGTGTTTGTACACAAAGAAGTTTTATCACAAGAAGTACACACGAAAAGGATTAAAAAAACATCTCCAACTGATAGATGTAAAATTTATGGGTATGAAGGAGGCATTCTTCATTTCTTGTGGATAAACAGAGAGACAAACGCACAACGAAAATCAAAATCCCCCTTCAATTACGGAGACATGAATTTAATTTTTAATATTATTTGCATGCATATTAATAAAATATGGAAATGGAGTGCCTGTGATTGTTTCCTATAACCAACAAAAAGAAATATTGGATGTCCATTTCAGACAGTGCTTATTTCAGTAATGAGTCTTACGACCACATGATAGCCACAGCATGGATTCCATTTCTCGATGCGACTGAGGAAAATGGTTGTATGCAGGTAAATCTATATATTATGTATTAATAAATAAGGTATCTGACAGTTTTCCAATTGTGGATGAAAGGTAAATAAATATAGAAGCAATCCATTAGCGATCAATTTTTTCGTGATTTTTTGAAGGTTGCCAAAAATGGACATCGGAAGGGTAAAGTCGCTACGCATCAATGCTGTAAAGGTCCCACGTGGTACGTCATGCTGGAAATGGAAGAGATGGAGAAAACTCTGGGTAATTGTAAAAAAAAATTACAAGCTATATCACCGGAAATTCACTGAAACCTGCGCAGTGAAGTGGATATCCGAACTCGCTTGAAAATTTAATGACTGAAATGTTTAATTTTCTCTTACTTATTATTAACTTTCTGACTACTATAGTATGTTTTCATTCGTTCCAAATGCAAGGAAAGTTTGATCATCCTCTATGAAAAAGTTTCTCTTTACACAGATGTTGATACAGAAAAGGATATTTTGACATTACCTATCAAATATGGTGGGCTTCTTCTCTTCAACAACTTGACGCCCCATAGAAGGTATTCATAATTTACATTATATGATACACTGCAATTTTAAACTCAGCTTTATAGAAAGTAGCCATTTGTATGACAATAAATTGTTATGATCGTCGAATATTTCAATAGCTTGATGAATTATTCCAAAGAAATTCGTTGGAGTGTTGACTTGCGTTGGCAGTCTCCTAAGCATCATTGGGGATTTTACGACATAGGAGAAGGAGTCCTTTTCCGGTCTGCCGAAAAGGAGATCAAGGAGCCGGATTGGGAGAAATTCTTTTCCGTGGATAGGAAAGAAATATGGCAGAAAAAATATTTCAAACAGGTAAAACAGATGCATAAAAAGTTTCTTTATTTGGCGAATACATATTAATTTTGGTTTCCTAAAAATGACTACGAAATATTTATACTGCATGTGCATCCACAGGGTCAGCCATATATATACCATTTGAATCCCCTTCTGCTGTTACCTTTATTTTATCCCAACATGAATAAATGATATAATGGGATCTTTAAAATAAATATTTTGAATTACGTTCCATCTTTGACTCTTGAATCGCAGTATCTGTTTCTTTTCACAGAAAAATGACTTGGATCCTTTCGATACTACAATAACAGGTCCTTGGATTGGTCGTTGGGAAATTGTTAACCACAACAAGCATACTGATGCCTTTAAGCCGGTGTAGGCGAAAAAACGCTAACCTTTTAATTACGTCATCTGAATTTTCTATGCACATAGATTCTGCTTCTGTCAAAATTATCCGTTATAATCAATTAAAACAAAACTGAATTGCATTATTTCCTTTCACGCTCAAGCTTGTAGATAAATGAAATATAATTTCGAATAAAAGTACCGAATCAATGATCTTAAGTGTGAATCTAGATGCTTCATTAAATACTGAGCACATTGAACACAAAGAATACTAGTATTGATACTGATTTAATATGTGATATTCTTGCATTGTACTAGTATTATGACATTATATGTACACCTCACGTAGTATAAAAGTGATACCGGTATGGGTTTTTTTAATTTTTATTATCTTTACGATGAGTTACGACCAACCTAGGAATTGATAAAAAAAAGTCTGGTGGCTTATTTTCTTTGTAATGACGGTTATAATTAGTATATCCTGCACTGTAGAGACCAGTTGTAATAAACACATTTTAAAGCTAAATGCACTAAAGAATGTTTACACTGTAAAAACTGCGTTTAGAAAATAAACACATCCATTACGTGTTTAGACCTAAACATGTTTAAGATTGTGTTTAACGGCTAAACACTTATATCTAAGCATGTATTACATCTAAACGTGTTTAGATTTAAGACGTGTTTAGATTTAAGTGTTTAGAAATTGAACACTTTCTGTGACAAACAGAGTTGTCTTCCCGGAAATGACGCGTAATATTTTTGAACGTTAATAGAGCGGTTATCGAAACAAAGAAAATTCCAATGTAAGCTAAAGAAGATGGATTAAAGGAAGCGAATCATAACCAATGTGATAACCAGGAAGGGATTGTGAAATGTAGTTGAAAGGCAACAATACTACAATAAAAGGTCAGTTTACTTTAGTATTTTACATAAATTGACCAGAATGAGAAACGTTGCCATTACACAAATATAATGTAGATCAAGATTTCCTTCTTTTATTTTTGCATACCTGAAAACTAGAAAGGAGTTTATACCGGGGTATCATAGAATGTCATTGAATATATCTATATCAGTATCATATATACATAATTGTTAAATGGATTTCAATAAAAGTTGGATAATATTAGTTAGTTTAGCTATCAGTCAGCAAGGGGCATATTTTTGTATAATTTCATTTCTTTCTTACAGGATATGGTCCAGATCGAAGCAAAAATACACGTCTCAGAGTAGCTGGTGTCATTTCCAAGTCCACGCAATTGTTGGTACATCTTCAGGATTTCTTGCATTTAAGAGGAAACTGAATTTTGTGAAGTATACTGTTCGTTATATTTTTAAACAACTCCAAAACATTCGTATGATGGGAACGGATTCCTTTCTGGCAGTTATGGACGAAAACATATGATCGTGTGTTTCTATAGTGAAAGACTTACAGGAAATTAATAAGCTTGATTAATTTTTGTTACAGACATGAGGAATAAGTGCATGCTTTGTGGAGCTGATTAATATTGACACGAGCCAAAATAATTTTTTTTATTTTTTAATCTACACATGTATATGTATTTTGAATTTAAATTTTTTCAAAATAAATCTATGTTTGAATGTTCAATAATGTTATGGTTTTTCTAGGAAATATGTTTTCCTGCGATAGTTTATAATTTAAACTATTCTGTTGGATCTAATGTTGTGGAACTAAACATGTTTAGCAACTTAACACTTAAATATTGATGTGTTTAGAAATGAGACGCGTTTAGAGTTAAACGTGTAAAAAAAGTGATACAAAAAATGTGTTTAGATATAAGTGTTTAGGGGTTAAACATGTTTAGCAACTAAACACATGAAGTCTAACGTGTTTAAAAATGAGACACGTTTAGAGCTAAACGTGTAAAAAAAGTGATACAAAAAATGTGTTTAGATTTGTGTTTAGATTCTAAACACTGTTTTTACAGTGTAGTTAACTATTCACGCTGAATTATCGCAATGATTCAAAAATCTTTACTAAAATTTCAATCTTTGAGTAAAAATAAAATCATCACTCAAAATAATTAAAAATGAATACGTTTGACAATGACATAAACGGTGTACATATGTGAGAGAGAAAAAAAAATCTATCCGACCACGACGAGACTCGAACTCGCAATCTTCCGATCCGAAGTCGGACGCCTTATCCATTAGGCCACGCGGTCTACGTCAATTTCAAGTATAAAAGCTGGTTTTCATATCATTAACCTTACACAATCAGTAACACTGTATTTTTATGCGATTTCATCAGTGTTTACTGCTTAGATGTTATACAAATTGCCTTAACATCTTAATTATTTAAATCTACATTTTTCAACCATGACGAGCTTATATAATAAAATAATAAATCGAAGGAAAGACAACTCTAACATACTGTCTGTTCAGATTTTTTTCCCCATTTATGCATTGGCAAATCATGTCCATTTATAAAAAGTAAATCCACGTTTTCCAACAGCTGGGACGGAATCTGAAAGAAAAGGAAATAATCTTGATATCTATATTGAATACTGCTGTCAGAACTCTAATGATAATCACATACTAAAATAATATTTGGCCCAAATATAGATATTCAATATTGGAACTTGAAGTGAGTTAGTCGCCACCCTAAATTAAGGACAGATGATACAAACAATTTTTATCTTTGGATGAGACTTAATATCATGTCACAAGTTTAGAAAAATGGATAATTCTTAGAATTTTTTCTCATAAGAAGTGAAAAATGAAATAGACTTCGAAAATTTTACTAATATTTCAATAAAACGGCAAATATGGACAAAACACAAGTTCAGTTAAGGTTTACAGATGGAAAGAAATTTTAGAAAATGTTATATTGGTGCTAAAAGTGTAATATAAACTTAAGAAAAGTATACCAATCCAGGCAAATTTAATGAGGAAAAGCAAAATGACAAGAAATAAGCAATATCTTATATGCTGATTTTTACCATTTTGCTTTTCCTGATCAAATCACCTGGCTTGGTATACTTTTCTAAGATATATAACAACTCCTAAAAGACGATCTAAATTATATAGCTCGAGAAAGCATAGGCCTACTGCACTGGGCACATTCTCCGCCTGAGCTCATATATCGAGGAGCACCAGCTATAGTATACACCCACCCACCCCCATTTCTTTTCTTTTTTTTAGACCTAATGAAAAAAATCTAACAAGATAAACTCAATCAATTAATTTCATAACCATAGACATCGGAACCGTTTTTTTGCAAAGATAGACACAATGATATATAGGCATTGAACATTGGGGCGTATGTTTAGCCCCCCCCCCCCTTTCAACAGGTATAAAGGTTTCAGTGTAGCCAAAGAAGGGTAAGCGGTAGCTAGGGTGTGAGAACTGAGAAAAAATGGTACCGAAGACTTTTCTCGTTTGAAGAATTTACTATTTTTCCTTTGTTTAGCCTGTGTCGTTTTTTTTTTACAGGATTGATATACCCCCATCAAATGGACATACTACATTTAGCATATTGATGCACCAAACAAGAATACTAATCTAAATGAATTCCTTTTCTTTCTTTTGCTAACAAACTTACTTGGACGGAATGCATCGCAATCTTCATCAATACGGCCATCTCCGTCATTGTCTAAAAAAAAATTTCAAAGAAAAAATCTTGGGCGAGATACATCTTTACATATAACATATCAGGATAAAAATCAGGAAATACAGGAAAATTCTGGATCACTTATATAAAAGGATCTTTCTCAATATATCTCTTTAGCAATAAAAGTTTGAACAGAAATATGTCATTTTGATACAAAGTAAATATAGCCTCTCTATATACATTGTATGAAAAGCCTATTTTTTTTTTATCATCAACCTGAACAGAATAGAAGTTTTTAGTATATCATTGCAGTAACTGCTTTATGCAGTTTGTCCACGAATTTTTTAAACAACACTCGTATATAGAACTTATTTTTTATGATGGATACAACGACAAGATTGATAAGTTAGTTTTGATATGCAGATTGGTTTAATCAATACAGCATCACAACGAGAGCGGATACGAAAACTCTCTGAATTTATTTATTTTCTTAGTCTTTATCCTTTACTTTTTCATTACCTTCTAAATTTAAAAAACTTAATTGCTAACGTCAGGAATCGCTACTAATAGGAAACAATACGCTTAATCCGTTTTCAGCTTATATTTGTAGTACAGTCTTGATAATAAACATGGTATTGTTTTTCTATTTTACAATTAGATATCACTTTTGTGTGCCCCCTTCTGCAAAAAAGTGATTACACACTTAATGATTTTGAATCGATTTGATATAGCGAAAAATGAATTAGAAAATTATAGGAACCCATACTTCTTAAGAAGAATATGTAATTTATATATTATTTCTATGCTAAAATTTGAACTCTTTTAGGTAGATCATCCTTGCCCCGGGACCAAAAGGATCAAAATCGAATCAGTGCTTCATTAGCATGCTTGCATAGAATTGGCAATTTATATCTCTGTAGCGGTGGGAAGATTACTTTGATCACATAAATTTACAGTCTTTTTTCTCAAGTTGTTCGCATAGTTCGTTTCTTCACTCGTTTCGATCATTTGCTTTTTCATTTGTCGTAAAATACGAGTTATAATCTGCTTCCCCGTGGCTTACAACCATACTATCAGCTGACAAAAAGAGCATTATAAAAACGAAATTAAATATTCTTGTAATTATACATATTTTAACATTTAAAAATAGAAATTTGTTGAAATTTAAAGCCATTGATATTTCTTAGTGGCTAACATTATACCCGCAAAACAAAAGTACCTGAAAGATAATTTGGATGATTTAAAGAAAGTTAACATATCAGTACATTTACCTTTTCCATCGGCCCTTTCTTCGTCAATCTCGCCATCACAATCATTGTCTATTTCATCTCCGTACTGCATCGGTTTAGCACGGCATCCCTAGCAAAACAATTTAAATGCAACTCAAAGAATGGACAGATGCACAAAAATGCATTTCCACTTTATGCTATTGATTTAAAACCAAATCACAACTTCCCTAAGAATGTTAAAATCTAATTCGTCATTTTTTTCCGTTTTACAAACGGCATTACGTTTATTTTAATGTTTAGCCACATAAAATTCAGAATTCTGAAAACAAAAATATAAAGAGAAATTCTAGATTTCGCTTATATAAAGATTTTCATATAGCATTTCATTTGATAATCCTCTTAAAATCACATATTTACAATATTCTTTGATAACGTATTTCGATTTCAATGCTTGTTTAACATGGTCGTATTTTTTATGTATGAGTGAAAGTTGGTCTGAGATGTCTTTCAAGTTGAAATGCACAATGAATTTTAAATAATCAGTTTGAAAAACAACATTAACAGCTATTTCTTGCATTGGCCTTGGTTTCTTTTCGTGTAGAACAGAGTTATAACTGGAGCAGGGTGCATAACTATAGGTTATTTTAGAAGCATAAAAACTAAAATATACAGCAGTCGGATTTTCCTTGATGTAAACATTTATCTTTTTATGGAACTCCCTCTCTGAAAAGAATTTATATTGTCTTTTTTCTTGTAAAGTTCTTACCGTGTTGACTGGGGTGAGTAGTAAACCAATGGGGAATGCATATGATTCAAGGTTTGCTTTGCCAAAAAGAATTGCTCCGATAACCGTAGTTGGATTTGTGTGTGTAACAGAATGAGTCCCTACAGGAATCTTATGAAAGCCAGCAACTAAATTACTTCCCGGTATCGTTACATAGTGTTGGTTACTTGGCAAAGGCTTGCCATCGAGTCGTAAGCCGTTCTTTTGGGAAGCATCTACTACGAACATAAAATAATTTGTATATTGTCCCTTTGAATAAGCAGGTGTGGTGAAGGTATAGTCAGCTGCATACTGTTCTATGGGGGGTACAATCAACATGGCAGGGTCTGCCAAATCCGTGCCTCCTTTCTGAGTCAGAGAAAATTCAAACAAAGAAATTGGTTTGTCAGATGTCACGTGGGAATACAGGGAAGAACTGTATTCTTTTTTGACGTAGGTACCCGCCTTTGGAATGACAAAATGGTCGTGGAATGCTTTGCCATTTATAACGCCTGTTACATTAACATGGGTGTTGTCTTCACTGGCAAGGAACTGGAAAATGTCTCCCACGGTTCTCTCTGGAATAGGGACAGTAGCATAATTCTTGCCCCAGGATGATACCGGAAGCAGCATCTCGACTAAATGATCACGTGAACCACCAGTGTTTCCAACCACTGCCTTTTTGTTTCCGCTTAATACACCAACAGGTTTATCGGATATTATATGCGCTCCGCTGAGATCCGGAACTGCATGGATTTCAAATGTACTAAATCTGTCCAAAGTCACATTAATCCACTCGTTCTTAAGATACCTATGGCCTTTGTATGTGACGTTCAGGTGAGGTGTGTTTGGAAGATGTATTGAAACATGCGTTTGGTCTTGAACCCCAATCACAGCAAAAACACAATAATAGTAAGATGGGCTGTAGGACATAGTGTAATACTCGGTACCAAGAACATCAGTGGGCAAAGCTAAATAACCGTCGTCAGAATACACCTCCCTGTTCACTCCATAAACAACAATTTCATCATCTGCTTGAATGAGAATACCTTTTTTGCTAAGCTCTGTTTGGTTCAAACGATAGCTTGTATCCACTGCGACACGCTTCACGTGACCATTTGTGATAGAAAATGTTTCATGAAGGCGAGAATTACCTACACCCGGAGACGTCACAGTCACGTGAACTAGGTGGGTTTTCGCTGTTGTAATGAAGATTTCTGGCTGAATATCTCTGTTTTCTAAGATTTTGTTGTCCATGAAGGTAATAATAAATTCGGTCCCTCTATTATCTAAAGCACCTACAAAAGAATTATTTTATAGGAAAAAAACAACTGAAATGACATCAAAACTCATCTCAAAACTTTGAAATATACATCAGATTTGGCTTTTCATACTGAGGGGCTCTGACTCATTTATTTAAATTATAGCCGTCAACCATGTTCAAAGGAAACTTTTAAAATGTTCAATACATATTTTTCTTTGTGTTTTTTTACAACCCAGGCACGTAGCAACAAGGGGGGCCAGGGGGTGCCTTGAAAAAAGGTGGCCACTACCCCCCCCCCCCCCCCCCCCCCCCCCCCCCCTCCCCGAAATAGGATTCTCGAGTTTGGGCAATTTTTAATTTTACCCTTTTTTTTTTTGCTTGTCAACTTTTTTTTAGGTAAGTAATGTCCGAGTTGTTCGATTTAATATTTGACGAAACCTGGGATGCGAGACTAATTAAGAGGATCTTTCTTTTGACACTAAATAAGCCAAGCACTTGGTCCACTGATTTGGTGAAGTGGAAGTCCCTCAATCTTGTGCGAGATGGGACCCTTGGTCCAGAAATTATCAAATTCGACAAAAGTATTTTTTTATGTAAATGTTTGATAAATGCAGAAATCGACAGAAGGACCGTATAAAATTACAAAGGAATATTCAAGTTAATACACAATCATACAACTGAAGAGAAAAGAGGTTTTGGTCATAGAATAAAGCTTTGTTCCAGTTTACATGTAATCTTATGTTACATGTAATCTCATGTAATCTTATTTCTTGTTCGATTTAAAATTAAATTCTAAAAAATACAATTATTTAACCTGATTTTTTTCCGCCTTACACAGCAATCCAAAGAAAAAAATACACATGCACAAATAGAAAGGAACAAGATAAACGAACGACAAATACCATATGTTGAAAAAGAGGTTGATTAAAATTTTAAATTTGATTGATCTCATTATCATATCAACGTTTCCGATATTGTAAAAAGAAAAAGTGTTGCTCTTACTCGATCGTGTGTCTTGATTTCTAAAACAAGATATTCGGGGAAAATTTTATGCAAGTATACTGCACACTTGTTTGATATTTTTAAAAAAGCAGAACAAACGAAAAGTCGGTGAGCCAATGCTCGCCAAATATGCCCTGCACTAATGTAAATATACACTATTATGTTTACACACGTTCACAGATACACGATAAAAAATTAAAATTCGAGGTTGACATCAATTCATATACAAAAATAAATCCCACTATATGGCATGTCTCATCTGGAAAGATTGTGCTAAAATTTGAAGAACTTGCAATGTGTAGTTGCTTAGAAAAATGCGATAAAATATTGTGACATGTATGTATTGTACGGACAGACGCACGGTTAAACAGGAAGTTGACATCGGTTTTGAACAATGAATTCCACCATATGTCATGCCACAGTAATACGAATGTGCTGGAATCTTAAACAACTGTAATGAATACTGCGTAGTTGCTGAGAAAACTGCGACCAAAAACCTTCATTACGGACAGAGACGGAAAAACTGACAAGGATAAAACAGTATACCCCCCCCCCCTCTCTTTCAAAGCGGGGATATGATTAAAAGACATACGTGATTAGTTTTATCAGTGGGTATATATGGTCCCGTAGGAATATTTCTTGATCCGCCTCGAGTACGTTTATATATTTTTCGGTCAGAGGCCAGACACATTACTATCGCATAGCTCTTCTGTTGGTCTCTGACCAGTAGAGCTAAAAATCAAAAACCGATACATGATACATGAATGATTTTCACAGAATTTTTTTTAGTAACCACGGCAACACCGTTCATCGAAATCAAAAACAGATATATAGAATTATGTATCTTAGTGTAATGTACTTGTGTGCCAAGTTATATTGAAATCAGACCAAAACTGTTGGAGGAGTAGCATTTTGAATGATTTTCACAGAAATTTCTATTTTTAGTAACCACGGCAACACCGTTCATCGAAATCAAAAAGATATATAGAATTATGTATCTTAGTGTAATCTACTTGTGTGCCAAGTAATATTGAAATCAGACCAAAACTGTAGGAGGAGTAGCATTTTTTGAAAGAATTTCACAGAATTTTTATTTTTAGTAACCACGGCAACACCGTTCACTAAGATACATAATTCTGTTTATCGGTTTTTGATTTTGATTAACTCTACTTTTGTGCCAAGTTATATTGAAATCAGACCAAAACTGTGGGAGGAGTAGCATTTTGAATGATTTTCACAGAAATTTCTATTATTAGTAACCACGGCAACATCGTTCATCGAAATCAGAACAGATACATAGAACTATGTTATCTTAGTGAAGTTTACTTGTGTGCCAAGTTATATTGAAATCAGACCAAAACTGTAGGAGGAGTAGCATTTTGAACAATTGTTTACAGACAGACAGACGGACGGACGCCAGACGCATTACTATCGCATAAGCTCTTCTGTTGGTCTCTGACCAGTAGAGCTAAAAATCAAAAACCGATACACAGAATTATGTATCTTAGTGTTGTCTACTTGTGTGCCAAGTTATATTGAAATCAGACCAAAACTGTAGGAGGATTAACATTTTAAATGATTTTCACAGAAATTTCTATTTTTAGTAACCACGGCAACACCGTTCATCGAAATCAAAAACAGATACATAGAATTATGTATCTTAGTGTAGTCTACTTGTGTGCCAAGTTATATTGAAATCGGACCAAAACTGTAGGAGGAGTAGCATTTTGAACGATTTTCACAGAAATTTCTTTTTTTAGTAACCACGGCAACAACTTCATCGAAATCAAAAACCGATACACAGAATAATGTATCTTAGTGAAGTCTACTTGTGTGCCAAGTTATATTGAAATGAGACCTTAACTGTAGAAGGAGTATCATTTTGAAAGAATTTCACAGAAATTTCTTTTTTTAGTAACCACGGCAACACCGTTCAATATGTATCTTAGTGTTGTGTACTTGTGTGCCAAGTTATATTGAAATCAGACGAAAACTGTAGGAAGAGTAGCATTTTGAATGATTTTCACAGAAATTTCTATTTTTAGTAACCACGGCAACACCGTTCATCGAAATTAAAAACTGATACACAGAAATATGTATCTTAGTGTTGTGTACCTGTGTGCCAAGTTATATTGAAATCAGACCTAAACTGTAGGAAGAGTAGCATTTTGAATGATTTTCACAGAAATTTCTATTTTTAGTTACCACGGCAACATCGTTCATCGAAATCAAAAACCGATACACAGAATTATGTATCTTAGTGAAGTCTACTTGTGTGCCAAGGTATATTGAAATCAGACCAAAACTGTAGAAAGAGTAGCATTTTGAAAGAATTTCACAGAAATTTCTATTTTTAGTAACCACGGCAACACCGTTCATCGAAATCAAAAACCAATATACAGAATTATGTATCCTAGTGTAGTGTACTTGTGTGCCAAGTTATATTGAAATCAGACCAAAACTGTAGGAGGAGTAGGATTTTGAAAATTGTTTACAGACAGACAGACAGACGGACGCCGGACACATTACTATCGCATAAGCTCTTCTGGTCTCTGACCAGTAGAGCTAAAAATCACCAGGGTATGAATTTTTGAATAATAAATAGTTCACACTTGAAGATCAAGGGTAAAAATCATAGCATACTGGTGAATTTTTTTTGTCTAAGGTAATGCATAGATCGATTATGAAATCACTAATCTTTTCTCAATCAAAGATATAAAGAAAGATGTTTCTAATGAGGTCTATCATATATACTCACCGTCAATAGAAACGCAACACCCAAATTTAAGGGGTGAAAATTATATACGGGATTTTAACTATGTACCAAAAAAGTTAGGAAATCTTTTACTTTGCCAAATCAGTTATTTAACGGTTGAATGATTTTCATTTCATTACCGGAAGTTGATTTTTTAGCTCCCTGAACAGAAATCAAAAATTAGCATTTTTAATAAAATTATTGACAATATTTTGGGTTTTCAAGGTTTTGTACCTGTTAATTATAAGTCTTGTACCCAAAGTCCGGAAAAAATATCCTTCTTTCTCTTCCGGATGTGATGCCTGTATTTCCTCAAATTAACTGAAAGCACGCATTTTCATTGCTAATGTTGGAAATTTTCAAAATAAAGAAAAGGGAGAGCTACAGATGCAAATATACACTACATAACGACTTTTCGGGCTCATGTGTTTCAAAAGCATGAATGACAGTTCCTTGACCGGAAGTCCAAGGGTTACTACACTACGCCAAGTTAGAGAAAATTCGACCTCAGTATCTGAAAAACTGTCATTTAAAAAAGGACAAGAATATTTATTTCGCTCAAATTAAGACATTGATAAACTTACTGCATGGTAGAATTCGGGCTGCTTATGTTGTACAAATGAAAATCATTCAACCGTTAAATAACTGATTTGGCAAAGTAAAAGATTTCCTAATTTTTCTGGTACATAGTTAAATCCCGTATATAATTTTCACCCCCTAAATTTGGGTGTTGCGTTTCTATCGACGGTGAGTATAGTTTGGTTGTTAGATTACCATTTACGTGTTTTTCAAGTAAATTATCCAAATATGAAACAGATGTGTCAGACTCTGTGGTATCTTTTATCTCAAGATCACCAGGATATATCGTATCGAAGTAGGAATGGAAATTACCATTGTCGAGTTTGAAGGCCACAGCAAGAGTTTTCTTCTTGTCACGCATATTTTGCACAAATTTTGCTTCACATGGATATTAACATAGGTCTGCTGATACATGTAACAAAGTAATTTTTCTAATTTTCGAATATTAGGTCAAACTTCAATGGGTAAAATAAATCATGGTATATTTGAAAAGGTATTTACACATGTAATGTACATGTGAAATACTGAGTAACCAAAAGTTATGACCAAGGTTGAAAGAGAGTGTTGCAGAAACTCGCGATTATTCCTTATATATCGAGAAGGACATTTTTAAAATACCCTCGTTATGTCTAAATATAGATACAACTACGTAGAGGACTATGTTTACGACGGTATTTCCTACTTGATACAGCAAAACACTTTCGTCATTTTGCACGAAAAAGGTTGGAACAACAAAAAGCACAATGGCTTAAGCAGCACTTTGAAAGATATACTGTAGACATCGTGCGAAAATATTTTTCGTTAAATAAAACTGCGTCTCATTATCACACTGTTGGTGCTACATCCAAGACATTACATTTGTTTCAAATCAAATCTTGGCTACCAACTATGAGACCTGAATTATTCAAAATTGCAATAACTACAGTATGTAAAAAATAAATTATTTAAACAATACAATAACTTTATTTTCCAAGACAAAACTAAATAAAGTATTAGTTTTAAGTCACAGCATATCAAGGAAAACAATTTTATCCTGCATATAGTTATTACTCAAATAACCTTATGACATTCTCTCTCTCCTTCAAAAAATATATAATTTCATTGCAATACCATTACATATGAAAAAAAAATTAGAAAAAAATATATGCAAAAATGATCAATTCCAGGACTCGAACCCATTCTCTGCTAAATACACGAGTTGGTAACCAACCAGCATATCCACTAGACCATATCGGACAAGATAGTTTTACCAGTGTTATTTAATGTACACACTATGCATTTCCTTTGTAGAATTATTTTTATTCAATTTTTGCGTTTTTCAAAAATGTGCCTCTTTGAAACAAAAATCGGAAATGGCAGTTTTGAAGAAAATCTCTGCCTTTTTGTCTATATATCAACATTATTTTGTTTCAAGGAGGCACTTTTTCAGAACAATGGGGATTCCCTATTTAAACCAGAAGTCTCTGTCGAGACTGAAGCTCTACTGGTTTGTACTTATAGCAAAGGAAAAGTACTTAAGCAGTTGGGAATTGAAACTTGACAACAACAATAAATAGAACTAGATACGATCTCGTTGCGAGCAACGAGTGGGTCTTCCGTCCTATTCTTGATAAGATGAGATGAGATTTTGATTGAGATTTTCATTCTAAAATAATGATTTCCCATAATCTGTTAAAAGACATTGAGCATTAAAGACTTTTTAAAAATATCGGCTTTTGGCCCCTCATGGCCCCTAATTTTAGGAATCAGCCCTTTTTATTCATATCATCTTAAAGCTCTAACGATTTTGATCATTTTTTGTTCAACAACTATTCAGAGACTCTTTTTCGTTTTCGAGTTATTTGCATAAGAAATATTTAGGGGCCAACCTTGCAACTCCTTAATGGGGACGTTTAGCGAAAAATGAAAGGTTGCATATTGTTCAGAAGATGACTTTGAACATTTTTTGTTCAATATTACTTGTCAAAATATTTCTCAGTTTCGAGATATAAAGCGTCAAAGATTTAGCATTCTGGCCCCTTTTGGCCCCTAATTATGTAATATACGACATTAAAATCATAATACATAGTTGTAGATTGTTGATATAAACATTTTTGCTTCAGTAATTTATAACAAAATATTGACTGTTAAAGAGTTATCGAATAAAGACTTTAAGCCCCAGTTGGCCCCTAATTTGAGTGCCCAGCCCCTTTTTCTTGATTTCATCTTGAAGCTATTAAGATTTTGAACACTTGTTGTTCAACAACTATTCAGAGATTCTTTTTCGTTTTCGAGTTATTTGCAAAAGAAATATTTAGGGGCCAACCCTTCAACTCCCTAATTGGGACGTTTAGCGAAAAATGAAAGGTTGCATATTGTTCAGAACATGATTTGAAAAATCTTTTGTTCAATATTACTTGTCAAAATATTTCTCACTTACGAGATATAAAGCGTCAAAGATTTAGCATTCTGGCCCCTTTTGGCCCCTAATTATGTAATATACGACATTAAAATCATAATACATAGTTGTAGATTGTTGAGATAAACATTTTTGCTTCAGTAATGTATAACAAAATATTGACTGTTAAAGAGTTATCGAA
>PRKT01000015.1:175258-197071 GCA_003671525.1 Saccostrea glomerata
AAATCAGACCAAAACTGTAGGAGGAGTAGCATTTTGAAAGAATTTCACAGAAAATTTCTATTTTAAGTTACCACGGCAACAACTTCATCGAAATCAAAAACCGATACATAGAATTATGTATCTTAGTGCAATCTACTTGTGTGCCAAGTTATATTGAAATCAGACCAAAACTGTAGGAGGAGTAGCATTTTGAAAGAATTTCACAGAAATTTCTATTTTTAGTAACCACGGCAACAACGTCATTCGAAATCAAAAACAGATACACAGAATTATGTATCTTAGTGTAGTCTACTTGTGTGACAAGCTATATTGAAATCAGACCAAAACTGTAGGAGGAGTAGCATTTTGAAAAATTGTTTACAGACAGACGGACAGACAGACAGACGGACGGACGCCGGACGCATTACTATCGCATAAGCTCTTCTGGTCTCTGACCATTAGAGCTAAAAACGGAAAATCTTATATATTATGCCGTGAGACAAATTTTCACATCATTTAATGGCTAATTGGAAGTCAATACGAATCTTCCAAATAATGTTTCTCGTTGTGCTTTATATATTGATGCATTTGAAAAATGTTAATATGAGTTTTTGCAACATAAAATTCTTCTTTCAATCTGCTACACATTTAGGGAAAATAACAAAAGAACTGCAACACCCTCTTTTTTTGACCGACAGAAAGACGTACAGACATGTTCCCTCGCTTTCACAAAAGCGGGGAACAACAAGGTCATGTCCGCGTTATAAATATAGTGATCTACTTAGCTGTAACTAAATTTAGATATCACTTTTTATGACCTTTTTCTACATAGGGAATACATATCATTGAAGTATTATTTTATGCTTAAATTTATACTTATCATGAAAAGTGTCAACAAAGTTAATTCTAATTTCTGTCTTTTAAAGAATCATTATTTTAAGCTTTACCTAATGTCAACTGAAAGAACAGGAATCCATAAAGAGAAATAATAGCCCAAAACATCTTGAAACAGCGAAAGAAAAGATTAAACGTTTGGTATACTGATGGTAACTTATCAATAGTGGGAGTGCTAAGCCTGTCCTCGTTTGTTGGTAAATATCGGTCATAATGGTTTCAATGATAAAGTTCAAATCAATTTTTGACACAGGACAAATCCCCATTTGGTGACACGAAGAATAAAAGTGAGGCGTTTATATTTATAGGTAATAAACGTAATACCAACAAAAATATATAAACTAGATGCTGTCATGAGACTGTAATACCTGCACTAAGGTGTTTGCCTCTAAATGCACACTCCTTCAAATTGGGCTTTACCAAGGAAAAAGTCAATATAATTCAATAATTTACATGATACATGTATTCATCAAATTGAGCATAATATTCTCAGGTGACCATGTGATCCTCGGGCCTCGATCTTATAGTTATTTCATATTAATTCTTAATTCATTACCAGTCTGAAATTAAACAACAGAATTAAATTAATGATGTAAATTATGTTTGATAAAGGGGGGATATAAATTTTTGGCCATAATTGGAACTTTTTAAATCTATTTTCTCATATAGATCAACAACAAATAATATCATTCAAATTAGTGTAAAGCGTTTTTGATGATTTTTTTCAAAATGTACACACTTTTTTGATTAGGCAGAAACACCTTGAAAGCGGCCATATACCCAATCAATTTAGTCAACCCCCCACCCCTCTCCCATCAACACACACACACACAAACACACCCTATTTTCATGTTTTTGGAAATAGGCCTAGATGGCAAAGTTAAGATAAAACAATTTTTGTAAATGATAATTTAAAATTTGTTCTTGTACTATAAATATATCTGAACACCTGCATCACATCGGGCTTGCGTCACGTACCCAACTTAAGTACTAGTTTTACCATTATCATTTTTAGATAGCACTGCACGTGCAGTACTAGTGTGGTGTACACATCATTACATGTATGTCAGTAGGAATTATTTTGTGTTTCAATTGGATTATCATCTTTCATGAAGTTGACGGGACCTATGACAGTCGGTAAGTACAAGATTTGGGTAAAATAGTCTGAAATGCAACTGGTTAGGTTAAAGTTTAAAGTATCAAAGGTCATCCGATGCTGCAATAAGACGAATTTCACATTCTGAAGAGTTATCGCCCGTTATCGACGTTACATTCAGTTACAAGATAGCCTACAATAGGGGGTTCAAGATTTTATTTTTCTGGGAGGGAGGGGGGATTTCCAGACCAGAATTTCCTGAGAAGCAAAAAAAGGAGAAGTTATGGTGGGGTCTGTTTTCTAGGGTGGAGGGCATCCAAAGTCATTTTTATTTGCTTCAGTATATATTATAGTCCTGCAAATTCCCGGGGGGGGGGATCTCCAAATCCACTCCCTGTCCCTGTAATGACAAATGATCGTGTGACTCCTAAATAGTAGGAAACTTTTTCCATTTGACTATACATAATTTTGTTTTTTGTGTTATGTTATGTAAATTTAATGGTATAAAGGTTATGAACCCCTGGAGGTCATCCCCACTCTCCTAATGAACTGGAAATGTTCACAATATGACTGCATTAAATTAAATATAAGTGCATCAATGACAAGATTGCTTGACATTTAATTCATCAACCTATCCTCCTAGATTTAGGAATGAAAATCATTCAAAGAGATGGACCACATTAAAGTATTTGTATATATTAACCTTTTTTTATAAATGTAAAAACAAGTAGTAGTTTGCATACATGAATAAACAGGGGTCTGGAAAGGAGTGAGGGGAAGGATCGAGTTCATATCTCTTTACGTCTTAATGGTTGAAAACTCCTAAAATGAATGTTGACCTCAAATCTGACTTGTCCTCATTATTTTTCAAGTGGTGGTGTCCCGGGCATTTGAGTGAAAATTCCTGAGAGTTTAACATCAAACAAATGACATAAAAACACAATATTGATTTGCGTTAAGAAATATGTAGGGGATTTTTTCCATCATAAATCTTCGTCTCAAGAACAGCAAGGGCATTATTGTTCCCCGTTTTTGGGAAAGGGAGGGAACATTAAATCTTATTTGTCTGTCAGTCTGTCCATCTTTGACAGTGTGTGAATCTGTCACAATAAATTTTACCTTGGTCATAACTTTTGAATAATAAGAGATGGGGCTTTCATATTTCACATGTACATTACCACAAAACTTTCTAAATGTACTATGATTTTTTAACCCAAGCGAGACCTTGACCTTAAAGTTTTACCTACTTTCCAAAAAATAACATTTTAAATTAATCATTTTGAAAGAGAAAAGATAGGGCATTTAATTTATACATGTATATTACATGTGAAAAGATATCATGACTTTTGACTCTGTGACATTGACCTAGAAGTTTAACCTACTTTTCAAAAATATTATATTATATTACTTTTGATCGAAAAAGATGGGACTTTCATATTTGACATGTACATTACCTGCAACAAAATATTTCCGAGCATGCTATGATTTTTCCCCTTTGACCTAATTTTCACAAATTGACATATGATAGGGGTGCATATTTGACACACAATCTGCCATAAATTATGGCATCCCATTCACTAAAACACAGAAAGCAGAGGACCAAAATTCTTTGAGTTTGCTTGTATAATCTTGATCTGTTGGTAAAGATTATTATTCTTTTTTTTTCTTCTGCTTTCTAGACCGCAACTTTGAGGCCTCATATCTCACTCATTTCTCAACGGATTTCGCTCAAATTTTCAGAGGTTATAGACGTTTATAAACTCTATCAGAATGCTGACTAAAATTTCAAAAAGTCACTTCCGGTTTTGAGTTATTTCCCTTTAAACGAAAATTTATAGGCTTTCGTTTACAGAAAGGCTCAGAGACGGCTAAAGCTGGAGCAGAAATTCAACTGATTTTAGATAATAGAAAGATTGAAGTTGTGCACATTGGTTTTTGTTTTTCGATTTTTCTATTCAAAATGGCGCTATATAGGGGTCAAAAAATTAAAACGCTTAAAAGAACGAAAAAATACTCATATTTTGCTTTTTATCTTCTAAACTAAAAATATTTTGTTAAAATATATAGAACATAATTTGTGCAGAATTAGAAGATCTTTCAAATGATAACTCGGAAAAAGGACTGACCCCTAAATTAAGGGATCTAAAGGGGCCAAAAGTTTGTTCCAGATATCTCAAAAAGTATTGAGAATATGTTAAACATCAAAGAAGCAAAGTTGTTGAAAATGTCAAGCTTAATCTATTGGAGTTGTCAAAATACGTCTAGAAACGCGTATTTTTGCCGTTTTTGACAAGTTTTTGGGCAACATATGTCTCTGGGAGCTTAAAATTAATTTTTCGTGCGTCGTCGTCACTTTTCCGGTCAAACCGGAAGTAGCAAAAAATGGCTTATTTTGGCATAAAATAACATAGCTTTAGAGGATTCAATTCATTTTTGGGCATTATTTCTCTTTTTTGTTAAAAATGAAAGCTGCTTCAGGTCAAACAGGAAGGAAGACCTACTCGTTGCTTTGCAACCAAGTTTGCTCTAGTTTAAGACATTTTTATGTTTAGCATGCACTTGTACATAATTTGGTGAGAATTTATTATCTATATCCAATTTATTTATATTTTAGTTTCAATTCTAAAAAGACTGTTTAAGATTTTCATCAAACTTATACACTAATACAAATTTTCATGTAACATTAGTAATATACATCTGGCGCGGGACATTCATGTCCTATTTTTTCAAATCATCACCTCAAAGGCTAGGGTCAGGCCACAATTAGGGATCAAAGTTTTATTTAGGAATAAAAGGAAACACTTCAAAATTCGTCTTTTCAAGAACAACAAGAGCATGATTAATATGGAAACATTCTAAAGAGGTGTAGATTCAAGTTTGTACAAATCATGACCCCCTGGGTTAGGGAGGAGCCATTTTTTTCCTGCCCCTTTTTGCCATCCACATGAAGATTCAAATTTTGAAACCATTTTACACATACGCAAAACAAACCAA
Organism: Saccostrea glomerata; assembly: GCA_003671525.1. Lineage (NCBI taxonomy): Eukaryota > Metazoa > Mollusca > Bivalvia > Ostreida > Ostreidae > Saccostrea > Saccostrea glomerata. The sequence goes on from PRKT01000015.1 coordinate 180,222, forward strand.
TCATTTTCTAAATGATCATGGTTTAATGCTATTGCATAAAATATTAGGGAAGTTCTTGAAAGCAGGGTGATTAAACATATCAAATATATATATATATATATATATATATACCACCAACCGTCTCTTAAAAGATGATTAGGCTACTGAGTCAAATGTAAGAGGAGTTCAGTGAAGACAGGGCTTTTTGCATAAAAAACATCATTTTTTGACCCCCATTAGACCACCCGGGAAAAATCAACATTCCAAAACCTTACTGCACATCTACATGACACCACAAACCATCTTCCAAAAGATTATTAGGCTGCTGAGTAAAATGTAGAAGGAGTTTAGGGAATACAGGGCTTTTTACATAAAAAAAACATCATTTTTCGACCCTCATTTGACCCCCCAGCGCAAAATCAAAATTCCGAAACTTAACTGCACATCTACATGACACCACCAACCATCTCCCAAAACATTTTTAGGCTGCTGAGTAAAATGTAGAAGGAGTTCAGGGAAGACGGGGCTTTTAGCATAAAAAACATCATTTTTCGACCCCCATTTGACCCCCGGGGGCAAAATCAAAATTCTGAAACCTTACTGCACATCTACATGACACCACCTACCATCTCCCAAAAGATGATTAAGCTACTGTGTAAAATGTAGGAGTAGTTCAGAGAAGAAAAGTGTGACAGACGGACGGACGAACATGAGTAACAACAATATACCCGAACTTTCTTTAGAAAGGGTATAAATAGGAAGACTGTTTCCACTATTTATAAACCATTTCAACACTGAAGTCACTGTGAATATCCCCATTATTTATTTGTATGTTATTTAAATCATTCTTATAGTGAATTTTTCACTCATTTGGAGACGCTACCACTTGCGGATGGAGAGCTGCTAATACTCGACACTTACGGCCATTGAGCAGTGAGTGATCTTTTTCCTGTCAGCACTTTTCTGCGACAGTGGACCTCGGTTAATACGTTCTCATCCGAAGGACCCATCTCCATTTCCAACAGTGGGATGCGAACCCGCAACGTAAGGCGCTTACTTCGCGCTCTTGAGCAGACACTTTTACCAGTGCGCCATGCGGGCGACTTGCTGTGAATGACACAATGCTTAAAGCAATGCCAGCACAGCTTGTATTGTTGGTGTTTTTTCCATGCTAAATTAGATCTCTGAGTCCATTATTGTCTTATTAATGACCTATAAATTATTAAAAGGTTCAGCAAAGAAGAAAAAAAGAGAGATGTTTGTGAAACACTTATGCCCCCCTTCCTCGTATAAATCGGAATCTGTCAAGTCCAACGGACATACAACTTTGTCCCAAGAAGCTCGATTGTACCCAAAACAGAACTTAACAATTCATATGATAAATCTGTATATCGAATTTCATTTCTGTAATAATTATGTACAACCTCTGCGAAGAAATGAACGAAAACTGCAAATTGTAATTTTGGTAGCAGAGGATAGTTTCGAATAAAGTACCGGTAAAAAATAGAGAAACCTGAGGTTTGAATGCATATTATAGGTAATTTTATAGCTAGAATATTTTATGGGTGCATTTGGAGGGAATTGGTGGCCTTGTGTATTTTATCGAAATATGACACTTTATTGTCACTACTACTGTATATGGGATATGGAATAGAAATACGAAACTAAGCTCAAAACTCACTCTACCGGCAATTCACCAGAAAAGCGGGGTGGGTTCATAGGATAAATTGTAGCTTGAAAACGAGGTGGTTGAGCCATTATCTCTTGCTGTTCATTGGTAAAAGCACATACAAGATCAGAACTAAAAGTTTACTGAGGTTGGGGGAAGGGGGTGGGCTAAAATTTTAACCCCCTCCCCCCCAGGGGATCATGATTTGAACGAACTAAAATCTACATTACCTGAGGATGATTCCATATAAATATTACTAATCATGGTTTTGAAGTACTTGAAAAGAAGATTTTTAAAGATTTTTCCTATACATGTATATTCCTATGTAAAACTTTGGTTAGCCATTTTGGCCCCACACTACCCCGGGGGTCATGATTTGAAAAAAAAGTTGAATTTATACTACCTGATGATAATTTCACTTGAGTTTCATCTTTCCTGTCTCAATGGTTCTTGAGAAGAAGATTTTTCAAGAATTTTCCTATATATTTCTTTGTAAAACTTTGATCGGCCATTTTGTTCCAACCCTACCCCCGAGGGTCATGATTTTAATGTACTTGAATCTACACTACCTGAGGATGATTCCACTTGAGTTTCATCTTTCCTGGCCCAGTGGTTCTTGAGAAGAAGATTTTTAAAAGATTTTTCCTATATATTCCTATGTAAAACTTTGATCGGCCATTTTGTCCCCACCCTACCCCGGGGGTCATGATTTGAACAAACTTGAATCTATACTACCTGAGGATGATTCCACATGAGTTTCATCTTTCCTGGCCCAGTGGTTCTTGAGAAGAAGATTTTTAAAGATTTCTTCCTATATATTCCTATGTAAAACTTTGATCGGCCATTTTGGCCCCACCCTACCCCGGGGGTCATGATTTGAACACACTTGAATCTATACTACCTGAAGATGATTCCAGATGAGTTTCATTTTTCCTGGTCCAGTTGTTCTTGAGAAGCAGTTTTAAAGATTTTTCCTATATATTCCTAGGTAAAATATGTTTTATTCCTAAAAGCTTCAAATTCCTCAAGGGACTACATCATACTATTAGTACATGCAGAGGGAATTAAAAAATTTTTAATGTGCATTTTAAAAGCAGCTCAATATTAAGTAAACCGTCAGTCAAACGTTTTGATTGCAAAAACACTATCCTCTGCCACCTTTTCTAAGTCCAAGGGGGATAACTCTGTCAAAAATGACTCGATTGTACCCAAAATTAAACTTAACCTAGATATTCTTATCATGAATCTGTACACCAAAATACAGAATCCTAAATATTTTTTGCATTGATTTTGTGAACCTCAAATGTCGCAAATTACACCAAACAAACTGTCAATAACCAAATTGTCACTAATTTATCATTATTAAAGAAATTTTACAGATGCAATAATTGAGCCATTTTGTAAATACAATCGCAATACCAGGATTGACACATATGACTCAGAGCAAAGGCACATGGCCCTGGATACAAAAAATATGCATACATGTACATGTATGGGAATTTCAAACTGCAAACGCTGAATCACCATCAAGAGAACTGATTTGAAGCAAAATAATTGAATTGAATTCTAAATTTTTATAATTATCTCATTTTTTCCAGAAAGCAATTTTATACATAAAAATCCCCCAATACAATGAAGCATCAGGAAATAAATGTATATTCAATGTATGATTATACAGTCAGCCATAACTCCTGTCCTGGAGGCCACGAATTTCACAAATTTAGAAAAGGGCCCTTGTTTCATAAAACTTAGTTTGCCTTATTTATGCTTATAAATATACGTACTGTACAGGAGAGGAGAGGCACATTTTAAGAGCATTTACTATTTCTCTCTTTGAACAAAACAATCTCATTCGAACATCATAATTTGCCATGAGTTTCATGATAAAATACTTAATGCTTATAACACATTATATCAATAATTTGGCTACTTTATGTCCAGAGATAAAGAATTTTTCAAAAAGATAAAATATTGATGTTTAGGCCTTTGGTCTCTCAGGTTAAATGGGGACATGAGATTAAACAAATGTTAAGCTTCGTCAATGCTTCACGAAAGCCCATGGGCCGCAAGGTTCACCTGAGTAACTATGGTCCTTCTATTTTTTGTATCAGCAGATACTTTCCCTGATTGTTCCTTTTTCAAATTAAATCACTGCGTATACTTCCATATTAATTAGTTTGCCGTTATTGAGAAGAATGTAAGTTTTCTGTTTTACGTATTCTTATGTGGTAGTTTTGTTACGAACAAAGCTTCTGTCTTCTTTTTTTATGATTGGTTAAATAAATTCTTTGAAACAACTATACCAAGTGAGCTGAACAGCCACTCTGGATTATCGCATATGAAATAATGATATGAAACATGTTAATAGAGTATTTGCATTTATTTTTATTATTCATGATTAATGAAATGTGTCTTTAGATAGAACTAAAGGGTGTTGAGAAAGCTCGTTCCACATCTTTTACTTTTATTTTCGAAAAGAATGAAAGAAAAGGTGAGCAAGCTCACATACCCCACGCTGCCCCAAAACTCAAAGTGCTGAAAATCCTGAAAAAAAAGGAATGGGAATGTCCCGGTAATATGCACATCTTCACACTGTGTCCTAAATATCTGCAAAGTTTGATGAAATTCTGTGCAGCGGTTTATGAAGTGTTGCCCTGACAAACTGTTCATTTCTATAATCAAGATATCCCCAAAAATCTAAGTTGAAAAGTGCGGAAATACCCGGAAAAAATAAAGGTATCGGAATTTCCTGGTAATATATACATCTGCACACTTTGTCCTGAATATTAGCAAAATTTGACGAAATTCTGTGCAGCGGTTTAAGAGGAGTTGCGCTGAAAAACTGTTAATCTCTGTATTCAAGATATGACTAAAAATCTAAGTTGAAAAGTATGGAAATTCCCGGAAAAAATAAAGGAATCGGAATTTCCTGGTAATATACATATCTACATATTGTGTCCTAATTATCTGCAAAGTTTGATGAAATTCTGTGCAGCGGTTTTTAGCCGGGCTTATTGCTCAAAGACCAATTGCCGGCTTATGTGATCTTGTTCAAGGCAGGATGTTAACCCCATAGTCGCCATTTCAAAGTTACGTGCAAAAATATAGTTCTTACTCTCAACCGCTTTTGAGATATTGCAAACGCTAAATAAAGCAACAAAAATAAAACGAAGTTTTATCTATATAAAATAAACATTAGTAGAAATGACTTTGAAAACTTCATAAGTCAAAGAACATAGTTCATTAGCGTAAGGATTTTTGATAATCAGTGTTACCGTAGTTCTCTACACATACGAGGTAAAGCAGGAGGGGGAACCAGACTGGCCTGTTTGTTTACATTCAGCTGCGGTACCTGATTAATTCTGATTCTGACAAAATCGGACCGTGGTATTAGGATTGAAAAACTCACTGTCAGTGTCTTATCATTTATATTGATAGTTTTAAAATAATTTTTTCATCAGAATATAATGATTCATGTAAGAAATCCATTCTAGTCTGTAAATGAGCCCGGCTCTCTGTACTTCTGAGTACTTTGATTGAGGAGTTAAGCTGACAAACTGTTCATCTCTATATTCTAGAAATCTAAAAAAAAAAAATTCTAAGTTGAAAAGTGCAGAAATTCCCAGAAAAATAAAGGAATCGAAATTTTCTGGTAATATGCACATCTACACACTGTGTCCTAAATATCTGCAAAGATTGAAGAAATTCTGTGCAGCAGTTTAAGAGGAGTTGCTCTGACAGACTGTTCATTTCTATATTCAAGGTATGGCCAAAAATCTAATTTAAAAAGTGTGGAAATCCCCGGAAAAAAAAAAAGAAATCTGAATTTCCTGGTAATATGCACATCTACACATTGTGTCCTAAATATCTGCAAAGTTTGATGAAATTCTGTGCCGCAGTTTAAGAGGAGTTGCGCTTACAAAAAAGAACACGACTGACACTTTGACTGAGGGACGTGTCAAAAACATTATACCTCACGCAACTTGTTGAAAACCCGAAGTTCCTCGATCGGGATTCATTTACAGTTTACGTATACTTTATAAAACAATATATAATTCATTGAGACCCAATACTTGGGCATATAAATCCCATCTGAGGTCTTGTATAGCTCTTGTGTAATATCTACAATCATCTTTTAACACGTTTATATCCAAAACCGCAGCCTTAACCGTGCATGTGATCCGAAGGCAACATGGCTTCCTAACCCAATCGAATATAATACGCGGGTAATGAATTACGTGTGTGACACGTCATTTCAGGGGTGGGATACAAATATTCCAAATCTTCTGGTTGTACAGGAGACAAAACAATAATAAACTAGAGGTACTGTGAGCAATGAGCTCACTAAACGATACCCCCCGCCTCCCATAATGTCCAAGTGTTGCTATATATATTGTTTTACGGTAATAATTATGTAAAGAGGAATAACTCGTCCTATCAAATGTTATCCAAAAGCTTCTATAGGTAACGTCATAGGTAAACATAAAATAGCAATATCCATGTTTTGCTACGGAAACCCTTAAATACGTGTCGAATAAAGAAGTAAAATAGGAGGTGCACAATGGCAATATGTATTAAAGATTCTGTGAAAGTTTCATTAAATTTCACTCAGTAGTATAAGAGGAGTTGCGGATAAGAGATAAAGCGTAACAGACGGACGGACGGACGGAAATCCCGATTACTATATACCCTCCCACTTTTCAAGCGGGGGTGTAAAAATATATTATTATTTGCAATTTATAAATCTATTTAATTATCATCATTAATTAATATGTCTCAGAATAATAGTAAGTTAAAAGATTCCGGGAAGGTAATCTTTCATTCCAGGTCTTGTATTGGGAGCGATTTTTCCCTTGATGAAGATATGGGTTCTCAGGTGTCCTCTCCCAAACAGGCATCAGTCTCCCAACATACTGAAAATATTAATGAACTTACATTGAATGCAATGAATTATGCAAAACATGAGTAAAAAATTCCAATGCATGAAACATGACATGAGAGAATAGATTAATTAAATGAGACAAAAGTCTCTTAAATTAAAAACAGAAATTGTCATTTTGAAAAATAAGGGTAACCCTCCTCAAAACCCAACACATCAAATAAACGTGAATAGGGAACTCTACTTTTGTAGGATGGAACAAGGATGAAAAAGACAAAATAAGTCTTGAGCTCAGTAATAATGCAGACACATTAATTAATAGCTGTCATTTAAAAGACCAACAAGAAGTAGACAATTGTTTTGATAATCTATGTAATATTATAAATGACATCAGACATCAGCAAGAGCATACTTTACTTATGAACAATTTCTAAAACGAGCATTGCCAATTGACAAGGAAGTTGATTAACCAAGAATATCAGAAGTCTCGTTTAAAGTCATAATTTTGTTAGTTCTATAGTCGATACAATTCATTACCTTGTCAGCAAATACAATTTATCATCGAGTCAAATGCTGACTGAAGTTTTTCATATTACATTTGTTATTGTTAGTCCATTATTTATACACTGAATTGACGACGGATTTTCCCGTTATTTTCCGATCATGACAAGGAGCACACGGCGGGTGTGACCGGTGTCGCATAATATTTGGTCCGCCTCGTTTAAAGGTCCGGCCGGACCAAATACGATAACATATTTGGTCCGCCTTTTATAAGAAATGGTCCGGCCCGTATAAGGAATGGTCCGCCTACGTTTTATGGTCCGGGTGGTGAAAAAACGTTTTAATTTTGACTTAAACATATGAAATTAAAGCGATTTTGTTTAAACAATATAATGAAAGAAGGGTTTACCCTGTTGTGTTTTATGTTTTGTACAACATATCTCTAGGACAGGAATCTACTCCTCGTTCAGTTTGCTTTAAGATTGCTGTTTATCTAATACCATGATTAGAAATAAAATAATGGCACAATTATTGTGCAAGTGTTTGTTTTTCTCTAGAATGTGCCTTGTGTAAATTAGTTCGATTAAAGGTGTGAAATCTGTCGGTGTGTATAGCTAATAAAACAATGGGGGTGTGACGTATTTGTTTACCTGACAGGTACCCACAGGTAGAGCCCGCGGCAGATGGCGCTGTAATTGAATGGTTTGAGAACTTAATGGTCATGACTTACCTTGACATATCAATAAGTTTGGATTTTTTTTATTCATAAATAATGTCAAGGAAATATTCATGCGTACACTCCAAACCTGTGACATTTATAAAAATCATAATTATAGATTGTCTTTTTTGAATATTGAAAGCTGATTAAATGTGGCGTATCTGAGCTAAAAAAAAAAATAAGAATACGAAATGAATGAGCGTAGATTTACATGAGATTTGATATTTAAGGTCAAAATAAAATTTCAATTCGATTATGAACTTAAATATCCCCTTGTTTCTATAGTTAAATTGACTTTTTAAATTAACTATGTCTGATATTTAAATACCGAGTCGATAAAAATCGTTCATTGTTTTTCATCTCTGATATTTATGAAACGCGATTGATTATCATTAAGATGTATAATTTTCATTATCCTCTCATTATTATTTATTATATTATTTATTTCATTATTCTTTTTCCGGATTTTAAAAATTTCAATTTTTATTTCTAACATTTTCTAGCTTTCAGTTCCGACATTTTAAAGTTTTCATCTCCGACATTTTTCAGGAAGTGCTTTTCGGTAATTAAAAATTTTAAAGAACAAATTACACTCTGTAGATCTATAGTATATTAAATGTCTTGGACATAAGTTCGATGCAGTCTTTGACAATTTAATTTAGTGAACATTAGATATGATGAAAAAATCACATGCTCTTTGAACTCTTTTAACTAGATTTAGTGCTACATGTCAGGGGCGGATCCAGCAATTTTTGAAAGGTCGGTGTCCCAGCTCTCGTGCATAGAATCACACCACGGCCACTATATAGCTACATTTATAAGAAGGGGGACTCCAAAAACAGTTGACTAGCTTGACTAGCAAAAAAAAAAACCTATGCACCATACTCTAAAATCTATTTTTTTGGGGGTGGAGGGTAGAGGGGGCTTCATGTACCTTTTCTGTTCGATACATTACTTACAAATGCTTGAATCTGCGTATTTTCCGGCAAGGCAAAAATAAAATGTGAAGGGAGCTTCCATATCAAAATATTAATTAAAACTGCCGCAAAAGATTATTCTCAGAAAAAGTGAGCCCCCCTTCATATGCATACTACGGGAACAAAAACTTTCTCTTCATTGAATAAAAATATTTTATGCATTCTTCTGAAAGTTAGTTGCTTCTGAAGATGGTCCAAAAATGGTATATCTAAAGTTCGTCGGAATCTTCCATGCTGCATGTTACTTGTGGGTGGTCGGAGCCCTAAGCCAGGGTTGTGAAGGTACAAGAAGGAAAGCAAATACGCGAAAATCTACAGACTTAGCGAGCAGAAAGGACAAAGATTTTTCATTCTTTCAAATTATTAGACGTAAAAATATCGACATTACAGGAAAAATCTCTCCCTTTCTGTCTCTCTCTCCCTCTTTCTCTTTCTGTACAGAAATAAAGGGGGGATTCCAACCCCCGGAACCCCCCCCCCTCTGGATCCGCCAATGCATGTTCAATTGTATAAAATATTATAATACATGTACACAGATTTTGTAATACTGAGTATATTTTGTTAGTATCTTAAAAAAGTTGTGTACAATATGATCTTTCAAAATTCCACTCATACATACTTGGTAAACATTAAATATTTTTATAGTAGAAAGGGAAAATTTTTGGACAGGGTTTATTTTCGTAGCTTGAAAACTAGAAAAATAGACAGGGCGGACCTTAAAACGCAGTTATCAGAAAAGGTCCGCCCTCTGTATTTCATATATCTTCATGTCATAAAGTGAAATTTTTGGACAGGGTTTATTTTCGGTGCTTAAAAAACTAGAGAAAGAGACAGGGCGGACCTTAAAACACAGTTATCAGAAAAAGGTCCACCCTCTGTATTTCAGATATATTCATGTCAGAAAGAGAAATTTTTGGACAGAGTTTATTTTCGTAGCTTGAAAACTAGAAAAATAGACAGGGCGGACCTTAAAACACAGTTATCAGAAAAGGTCCGCCCTCTGTATTTTGAATATTTTTATGTTAGAAAGGGAAAATTTTTGGACAGGGTTTATTTTCGCAACTTGAAAACTAGAGATTAGAACTTTTTTAGTGTGCAGTGTTTAGAACTTCTTTAATTAATATTTTAAGTACCAGCCTAATAGTGTGCAAATTTCCTACTTTCACACAAGCTTTATAAATGTATTATACGTCTTTTGCCATTTACACAAGTTTTTACAAAGTTAGACTCATAGTAAACAAAAATTTTAAAATGAATGACCGTTCTCGATTTACTATTAATAGAAGATCACAAAAGTCGGCTGACCCCTACCACATTGTATGGTTTTGTTCTTTATATTTCGTGAATTTCAGCGTAAAAAATTGTTGAATCGTATGGTTTAGATATCAATTAATGATTTGATATGAAAACATTGCTAACTTTGTTTATTTTTTTACATTTTACCAGGGCCCATAAGTGCATTCGTTCTTTTCTGAAATTGTGTGTCTTTAAACTCAAGTTCGTTAAATGTACAATATCGGTATACTTTAAAACTTAAACTTTTTTGACAGGTATCTGAGTGATTTTACTACACTCCATCCCCCCCCCCCCCAAAAAAAAAAAACATTTAGGAGGGGGTATAAAATGTTTGGATTTTTATTGAAATGAAACCGAGAGACATATGTATAAATAATATTTCATAAATGTAGTGCACAGAGATTTTATATGAGTGACATGTATATTAAATATGTAAAAATAAAGGCATTTATAAATCCAGCAATTTATCGACTTAATTTGGTTTGATTTTGCCAATTAATGCACATTTACCTTGCAATCTCTCACCAGAGAGCGTTTAAAGTTTTTACATTTTAAAAGTTTTCATCTCCGACATTTGTCAAATTCATGTCAGTACTTTTTCGTACAAAAAAGAATTCATGCATCCGTTATAAAAATCCTTAAGGTAAAATATTTTAGATAATTCATTCAAATAAAAGACTTTGCTCTTAGCTGTCAAAGAAACTTAATTGATTTTACCCTGGAACAGATGTAGGTACATGTATTGTGAATGTGAAGTTTCATTTAACTTATTCCTTTACTTATTCACTAGTCTTAATATTGTTTACTTCTACTACTACTACTACTACTACTAGAAGTAAACAATATTAAATGTTAAACTTAAATTGCCGTAAAGGTATCCTAAAAAAAATTCGAAAATGTGAAAAAAAAAGAAATAAATAATGTCGAAAATGAAAATAAAATTGTCGGATTCAGAAATAATAACAAAAATTGTCGGCAATGTTAAAGTCAGGAAATGAAATGCGGAGATCTAGTAGATATAATAATTAGCCTTTGAATAGGTAAGAAACAGTGTTAACTTATAAAAAAAAATCACAGGGGATATGGTACTTTAGGTTTTCTCAAACGAAACAATTATAGGCTAACCCCCAACTGCCCAATCCGTAGGCATGTTGTTTTTACAATAAGGGGTGAAGGGTAGTACACTGTGACATAAGCCCCTGTCACAGTTAGTGACCCTCCAGTTATTTACAACAATATTAAACGTAAAGAATGACAGATTTCTTTTATCAATACCATAAAGAAATATATTTTGAAAGATGTGAACTTCAGTTTTTGTGAGTGGATTAGTCAAACGTTTATCATGTTTATAGGAAAGAGAGTGTAACTAAATGATTCGTGTTGGAATTACGAACATTCATCTGACACAGGTTCATTCCATACTGATTAATCTGCCAGTAAACAAGGCGGTGAAGGTAAATGTATGTACATTTGTATTCTTAATATTTCTTAATGATAATGTTGACATTAGTGTATTAATTTAAACGACAAGAGAAGCATGTCCTATCTTCCCGACAGGAAACCCGATCAATAAATCTATACATTCCTTTATTTATGTATTAATTTCCATTTCTTACTTATTGTTTATTACATTTTCTTGAAGAAAACACTAGCTTTTAATACGACTATATCTTTAATTAATTTTAAAAGAATAGTTATTCAATTAATATCGAATGAACCACATGCATACAATTTGTATAAAAAGCCGAGGGCGGACCTTTTCTTATAGAGCCAGGCGGACCAAATATGTTATCGTATTTGGTCCGGCCGGACCTTTAAACGAGGCGGACCAGATATTATGCGACACCGGTCAGCAAGGGATGCTCACTCCTCCATGGCACCTGATACCACCTCTGATGTTTCGGAGGTCCGTGTTTGCTCTGCTCCTATTTTATATTGAATTTATGGACTTTAATATTGAATACTGTTCGTTATCTCCATATCCTTCTTCATCGAAATCAAAAACCGATATAATCTGATTAAAATCAGATCCTTTGATCCGCTCACATAGATCGCTACACAAGAATCTGAAGAAACACCATTCAGGTTTTCGCATTAAATTTGGATGACCCTGCCGAAATCACCCTTTCACCAATTAAGTAAAACATAAAACTTACTGTGAAAAAAGTGTCAAATTCTGTTGAGATAGCTTAACTATGGCTAATTGATGGACTCGTATCACTTAAAGAGCAATACCATAAGTGTCTAGAATATTGTAAATCAATTAAAGATGCTTCAATTATAAACCAATACATAATTACAAAATGTCCTGATTCCATCCATTATTTGAATATGTTTCACTCTGAATCGGTGCAAAAGACCAAAGATAGAATCATTTCCGATTTTAGGAATTCTATCAGTGACCTGCGTTTATTAATAGCCACAAGTGCTCTGGGCATGGGAGTGAACGTTCAAAGATTTCATTCACTTGTGCTCTATGGACCTCCACAGACAATGGTAGACTTGATCCAAGAAATAGGGCGTATTGGTAGGGACAATATGCCATCCTGTGCAGTATTACTACACAGTTCCTACAATCTGCGCAACGTTGATTGTGAAGTTAAAAGTGTCCTTCGCGACAACACTTTCAGAAGACTTTCCATAATGAAATCATTTCTGAAAGACTCTGAACTTAAAGTAATTTAGGAGGAAATGGAAAAAGATACATGTTGTGATGTATGTGAAAAGAAGTGCAACTGCGGTGAATGTCTTCCGTCACCATTTGAAAAACTTTTAAAAACTGTATCTGAACATAAGGAAAATGATGATGAGTCAGATTCTGAATCTGAAGTTACAGATGTGGAAAGCCCAGTTGATTTAAAAGAGTCTGACTTTCAATACTTTTAAGTTCTATATTATTGAACTATTTTACAGGATTAGATTAAACAAGATATCTGTTAGCTAATGCTCACAAGTAATACCCCCGAACGCTATGATGTGAATATACTATATTTCCCACAAATATTTTTATCATGACAGCTAGGGCCCAAGACCAAAACTGAGAATAGACTTGAGTCAAAATTTCTTATTAGTATAACTTTTGAAATAAATCTATGAAAATTAAAACTAATCAAAACTATTGCTATCTGTCTTCGTCCGTCGTCGTACGTCGTTCGTAAACTTTTGAACATTTTTAGCTTATTCACTGGAACCACTGAACCATTTTCAACCAAATATGGTATACAGCATTATACTGGTGAAAAGGAACAAAAATTGTGAACTTCATGGTCCCTGCACCCTGGGGCCTGAGGAGTTGGGACAAAACCACTAAAATTAATGCAATCTTGAAAAATCTTCTTCTTTACTCATGGACATCAAGCACTCAAACTGTTAGCATGATTGAATTCAGCATTGAGTCCTCTACCAAAATTGTGTAATTCATAGACCTTTGGGGTCAGGGGTTCTGGTGAAAGGGTGGGGCTATATAGAACATATAATAAAAGTGTATTATTTCTTTGAAAATCTTCTTCTCTACATTTGGGTATTAAACAAACGAACCAAGTATAATGACCAAGAGTGCTTTTTCGAAAATTGTAAATTGCATGGCCCCTGGGTCAGGGGTTCTGGTGTTAGGAAGGGGTTCTATTGATTATATAGTCAAAATACATTAATTCTTTGAAAATCCTCTCCTTAACTCCTGGGAATTAAACAAATTAACTTAGTAAAAAAGCTATGATGACCAAGAGTGCCTCTTCAAAAATTGTGAATTTCAAGGCCCCTGTGTCAGGGGATCTGGTGTTGGGGTTGGGCTCTATTGATTATATAGTGAAAATACATTAATTCTTTGAAAATCTTCTCCTCTGCTCCTGGATATCAAACAAATTAACCAAGAACATAGTTATGATAACCAAGAGTGCCTCTCCGAAAATTTTCAATTTCATGGCCCCTGGGTCAGGGGTTCTGGTGTAAGGGCGGGGCTCAAATGACTATATAGTGAAAATGCATGAATTCTTTGAAAATCTTTTCTTTCGCTCCTGGGTATAATATGCCAATGATTGAAGTATATATATTTATGATGAAGAAAGGTGCATCTAGCAAAATGGGTAATTTCATGCCCCCTGGATCAGGGGTATAAAGAGGGGGCATAGTCTGAAATAAATTAATGCTTTGAAACCTGCTCTTTGGTATTATTAAACCATTTATGTATTATTAAACCATTTATGATGAAATAAAATTTATGATAAAATTTCCCAAATTTTGAAATATGAGGCCCCAGGGTCAGTGGTTCCTGTGGGTCGGGTGCACAACTGGTTATAAAGTGGAAGTGCATTTTCTCTTTGTTTCTCTGATCTACCTCTGGGTATTAAGTAACTAGAGTAAGCATGCTAAGTGTATAATTATGATAAGCAACTGTGCCTCTTTCAAAATTGTGAATTTCATGGCCTCTGGTTTAAAACATAAACCTAATTCAATTGTTTGAAAATTGTTACGTGATACTCAGGTGACCTATATGGGCCTCTTGTTCTTATATATTTCTATATAAAACTAATTCCCCATTGTTGCCCCTTCCTACCCCCGGGGTCATGATTTTTACAATTTAGAATCTACACTACCCCGGGATACTTCCATATAAGTCTCAGCGCTCCTTGCCCAGTGGTTCTTGAGAAGAACATTTTTAAAAAAAATTTCCTAAAGTATATATTTCTATGAAAAACTTTGATTCCCTATTGTGGCCCCGCCCAGCTCCCGGGGTCATCATTTGAAAAATTTAGAATCTACACTATTCCAGGAAGCTTCCACATAAGTTTTAGCTTTTTGGCCCAGTGGTTCATGGAAAGAACATTTTTCATATATATTTCTATGTAAAACTTTGATTTCCTATTATGGCCCCGCCAAACCCCGGGTGTCATGATTTGATTGATTGATTGTATATTGTTAAACGTCCCTCTCGAGAATTTTTTACTAATATGGAGACGTTACCGTATGCCGGTAAAAGGCTTGAAATTTAGACCTATACTCGGCACTGAGGGCCACTGAGCAGTGAGGGTTCTTTATCGTGCCAGCGCCTACCGTGACACGGGATCTACGTTTTTAAGGTCATATCCGAAAGACCCGTGACTTTCACTTCTAGTGCCGAGACCTTGGCGAAGGAACAGTCACTGCTTATGTTTACGTCTTAGGTATGACGCGGAGTCGCGAACGAGAATCGAACCTGGGCCGCCCGATCACTAAGCGAACGCTCTACCATTAGGCTACCATGACCGGTGGTCATGATTTGAACAATTTACAATCTATATTACCCTAGGATGCTCCCACATAAGTTTTAGCTTTTCTGGTCCAGTGGTTCTTAAAAGGGAGAGTTTTTCTTTATATTTCTATGTAAAACTTTGATTCCCTATTGTGGCTCCATCCTACCCCCAGGGGTAATAATTTTTACAATTTGGAATATACACTACCCTGGGATGCGTCAACATAAGTTTTAGCTCTTATGGTCAAGTAGTTCGTGAGAAGAAGATTTTTAAAGTGTTTCCCTATATATTACCCTATTGTGGCCCCGCTCAACCCCTGGGGGTCATGATTTGAACAATTTGGAATCTACACTATCACGGGATGCTTCCACAAAGTTTCAGCTCTCCTGGACCAGTGGTCTTTAACTTGCAACATGTGCTTAAAAATGTTACCACCCGTAACTAATGTGACTATTCATACAATGTTTTGTGTCTTTCAGCTGTTCATTTATTAACAAGGTACGCAATATACCATAAAAAGTGTTTTAATATATGATATCATATTCATTTTTTATGAATAAAAGATACAAACAATACTGTAATCAAATGAGTAAAAATTATAACACAGAAATGCCTATATTTAGCATTATAAAAGTAAAAGCAAATACAAAATTAAAAAAATCTTTTAAAACATCAGTTTATGCATTGATACGCTGGCAATAGCCATAGAAAAGGTTTTGTCTATCCTCCTGAACACAATCGTAACCACTTGGACATTCACACAGGTTTGTAACAACGTAATATACCAGCCAAGTGACTGGATCTTTCACTCGCTGTATTTGTTGACACTTTCCACCATCCGAACGGTTGATGTTACATTGTGGCTAAAACGCAAAAGAGCACACTATTATGCACATGTACATAGCAAACAAATACAGCGAAAAAAATTAAAGGCTATGCTTTCCTGTGAACAAGATATTAAATCATTTTTATTTTTATTAAATAGCAGTTGTAAATTTTCATGAATATGAGGCAATGAGTACATTTTATTAAACATTTTTGTTGCAAATACTGAACACTCTCTTACCATGGCGCAGACAAGGTCATGATTCTTCTTCCAACCAACATAGTAGCTCTTTTTGATTTTCAAAGGGTCATCGCTAGGGCATTTACAATTAACATTTCTTATTTTTTCCGGAATATTTCCACCCTCCATCACCATTGCTACCTCATCATCACCGCAGGTTCTTTCTCCTCCGATTGGGTTACAGTAGTGCAATGCAATCCCGATTCGTTTTCCTACGATAGATGTTTTATAAATTACATGTAACATATCCACCGTGTCAAACCGTTACTTTGAGGGAGTCGCGAAAAAGAACGAGGGAGTCGCTTTTTACGCCAGGGGGAGTCGATTTTCTTCGCTTGAAAAACTGCCGAAAGGTAGGTCACGGTGTTTTGTTGCATTTAGAAATAGTTTTTGCACAAATACTATATCGCACGGAACAATACGATAACTAAGGTACATGTACATCAGAAGTTTACCAGTCTTAACCATCTAGTATGCTCAAACACTTCGGATCTTTTTTCAGTATTCACAAATTTTACTTTGACGATGACAAAAAAT
>PRKT01000015.1:213491-228234 GCA_003671525.1 Saccostrea glomerata
CCCCCCCCCCCCAGCTCCCCACCCCCGGTTCTGACGCCTATGAAGTCAATGATAAAAAATTGATTGAAAATGAAAATACTTTGAATGTATTACATTTGGCATGTACAATATTTGGCGGAAATTAAATTTTTAACAAGATTTAGCGCTGTCTGAAGTTGCTAGTTATAAAAGTTAATATATAAGACATTTAGCGATGTACTTGAATTAGCGGACTCTATTTTCAACCAAAATTGCTAAATACAGTAGAATACACAGCTAAATGTAAATATTTACGTTTACAGTATACGCTTCTCAAGATTCTAGTTCAGCTTTGAATATCTTGTACTTCCACTGCATGGATATGCTTTCAAAATTGTGAAAGTACTTTTTCAAATGCTAAATTGAAGATTTGTTGCTTTACATCAATTTTAAATTGTGGAAAATATTAACTGAGTCAATGATGTTTTAGGCAACTCTTATGCTGAATATTGAGCAGTGGTGATTGGTTATTTGAAGTTTCCTTGTGGTTTAAATAATAAAACAATGGCATAAATCTAAAAGTCTGAAAAATTAGTACTTTAGTGTGATTTTTTGCTATATACTTTGCTATGTATAAATATTTTTCAAATAACAAGAAAAAACTATAGCTATTTCTGTCAGATTTTAAAGTTAAATCAATCAATAAGTGCATAACCATAAAGTGTTAAATAAGATACATTTGTGCGGAGTTAAAAAGATTGTTAAATCATAATTATTTGAACATGTGTTAAAATAAGGTTACAGGCACTCTGGTAAAATATTCCCGAAATAAATTGAGTTTTTTTTCCTGAAATAAACAATTAACCAGCGGAAATTAAAAATTAGACAGATTTTCTATGATCGTTTATATAAGTATTTTTTTTATTATTTATAATAAATTGATTTTGTTAAAAGGATAGAAATCAAGTTTAAATATCAATATACTCTTTTTTATGTTTGCCATAATGTGTCTTTCCGTTTACCATAACGGCCCTCCATACCCGTAACCATGCAGACAAAAATAATATTTTTCTTGTTTAATTCCATAAACCCTTTCCAGTGCGAGTTGGCAATTGCAACAAGCATTAATTTGTGCACATTAATGAGCAATAAGTGAGATTCAAACAAGCTTAAAGACCCCCGCATTTATCGGTCGCTATGTTAAAAATGCAACTTCCGTTAAAAAAAGAGTGCTCACATTATTAAACGCAACGGTAGAAAATTTATTAAAATTCAAAACATGAAAGCATGACAGTTTTTGTTCATTTTAATACCCACCATGACTTGCGGTTCAAACGCCTTGCATGTTGTCGGATGAAATTGAAGGTATCCACGGCAGGAAATATAGCGTAATTTCACTATAATAGTGAGATACCGCTATTATAGCGGAATTTACGTTTCCCCCCAACCTGATTAAACAAATATATTTTTGTAATCTGTTGAAACTAAGAGGCCCATAGGCCACACCAGAGTCTGCAAATAATTGTTTGTGGCGTGTGTATTGTTACGATTGCAAAGAGACATTGATTCGTTTTAAGATCAACATGTACGCGGATGATAAGATATTTTAGGATTCTTGTGTTATAACGCGAAGAAATATAATAGCTGTATGCAAAGGGAGACAACTTGAATTCGCTATACCCACGCTTGAAAAGTAAAGAGTAATCGGGATGTTCGTCCGTCTGTTACGCTTTGGAGTTTCTATCTCTTATCCGCGACTCCGTGATCAGCCATTGTGGAACCGCCCTACACCCGGGGGTCAAGATTTATTTTACGTTTTGATCGGACGCATATTTTGGGTTTTCCAGAGCCAAACATTGACACTGACAATTTTTCTATGATATCGAAGGGTACTCATCTCTTATCTGCAACTCCTCAACCATAAAATTTAATGATACTTTCACAGTTTCTTTATTACGTAATGCCATTGTGCACCTTTTATTATACCCCACGCTTGAAAAGCGGGAGGGTATATAGTGATCGGGATTTCCGTCCGTCCGTCCGTCCGTCTGTTACGCTTTTTCTCATCCGCAACTCCTCTTATACCACTGAGTGAAATTGAATGAAACTTTCACAGAATCTTCATTACATATTGCCATTGTGCACCTCCTATTTTACTTTTTTATTCGACACGTACTTTAGGTTTCCCAGAGCAAAACATGGACATTGCCATTTTTTGTTTACCTATGACGTCACATAATAGAAGCTTCTGGATAACATTTGACGGGACGAGTTATTCCTCTTTACACATTACCGTAAAACAATATAAAGCAACACATCGACATTATGGGAGGCGGGGGGTATCATTTAGTGAGCTCATTGCTCACAGTACCTCTAGTTTTATTTTCTGATCTGACATTTATTTCGGGTCTCAAAGAGCAAAACAGGAACTTTGTCATAATAATCATATGAGAGGCGGGGGTATCATTTAGTGAGCTTGATGCTTACAAAACCTCTAGTTTTGTTTAAGTTTCGCAGGTAAAAAAGAGATCAAATGTTTTAATAATTCTCAATACCCGGTATAACGTTATATAATATCAGTGATTGTATACAATGTTTGTTCTGATGTAAAATCATTGAGCAACTGTATAATATAAGACAGTAATTTGTATGCAATAGTTCTGACAGATTAATCTACATGCTTTTATATTGACAATCGGGGCAGGACCCTGTCATCAATCATGCAGTGAAAAAATTAAAATTGTCGAAACTGACAAAGATTCCACAACTTTTATCAGATTTTCTGGATTTGAGATCAAGAATTGTTTTAGGCCTGATGTATCAAACCTAATTGGATTAATATTGTGAATTGCGCGATTTTCTGTATCATGCATTTTCTTGCATTGTGATATTAATTCTTTTCCTCGTTTGATAAGTTGATATTATTATTATAAGGCTTCATAAAGAACATTTTGTAAATGCGAGCATAGAAATGAAATATTATAAGTCATTTTAACTATTTCATGAATCTCAAAAAAAAATTTAAAATGAGTATACTAGAAACAAATTCAAGTTATCCTGTATTATACAAGCCGGCGCACTGGTTGTAGTTGTGCCATGTGGTCTTTCAGGTTCAAAATGGCTACCGTTACCATGGAAACTTGCAAAAAGCGTCGAATTTTGTCCGCGAGTGTTCTCTCTGGTCCCTTGACCATTCTTCATGAAACTTTACTGATTTATTGATTAGTATCTGTCATTGTGCGTGTTGCATTTAAAAATTGCAAATTGTCATTAGTTTCCATGGAAACAGGGGAAAAGTGAAAATTCTTTGACTTTGATTCCAAGCTTAGCTAATGGGTATCGTTTTATTGAGGAGGAAAAAATGAAAGTTTTGTCCCGTTCGGGGCGACATAAGCTATTGCTTGATATAGCAGACTTTCTGGTTATATTTAGCCTTATTTCGCTTATTTATTTTATGTATTAAACCCAAATGTAAAATAAACAAAGAAAAACAGAAGTCATTTTTTGGGGCGATATTTCGATATTTCTTTATATGTATCGACATGCGTATCGTCCTCACAGATATAATGATATATTGATATTTCGTCCCAGCCCTAGAAAAAAGGACATCTTTTCCCCCACGAAATGTAAAATTTCATATACACAACTTCTAAAATCTTCCACGAAATCAAATCCCCATGAACCAACATTTTTCCTCAAACCACGAATTTGACCCAACGAAAATATGTGATTTTACAGTAAGTCGTTAAAAAAAAAAACGAGACTCCGTGTCATGGCAGGTGTGGCACGATAAAGATCCCTCACTGGTCAATGGCCCTGAGTGCGGAGTTAAGGTCAAAATGTGTAGTTCTTCACCGGCATATTGTGGCGTCTCTTCATCACTGTGTATTACCGACACCGGATATTGCTACCATCGAAGCGAGGGATGTTTTGAACGTGAACGGGAGAGAGGTTGGTATTTATCTTATTTTACAAAGATATCGTTTATTTAAAATGTTCTACATATGTTTCTGACATAAAAAAGAAAATTAACTTTTAGATGTTGTTTAAATCAGAGGGTTTGGGAACTTCATTTTATTTAAACTAATCGAAACATGCCGCCTGGTACCGGAGAAAATTCTAGCTGGGAGAACTAGAAGTGCTTCTTAGATAATCTTATATGTTTAACTAAAAATATGTTTATCGGTAGTTGTTTAGTATTCAAATGCCTTGCAGGTACAATATTACTTGTGTCAGGAAATAGTGTTTTATTGACGAAATCAATCAAAACTTTTTTTTGGTACTGTACGGCAAATTGAGGGTAACAGTACTGCATATTGCCTAATTGTGCGTTTCAGAGTGTACGGCATTTTGCCTGTATTAAATATTTTTGAAAGGATTGTTTTATTTTTTTCAGATAGTATGATAAGGTTTTCCTGCTTTTATTGCACAGAGGCAGCCTCCTCCTTTGAGGATATCGTCACCCATCTCATATTATGTCACGAAAAACAGGAAATAAAGCTTAAGAAAAACGAGAAAAGTGTTTCACGAACTCTAAATTTCCGTATCATACCAGAGATCTGCAAGGAACAGGGTCGTTTGATTACAATTAACTATGATAAGGAGAAAATTCATTTGTCAAAATCAGGAGAATGTCCTAAAGACAGTCCACTGAAGAAAATTATTAAATTGTCAAATAATTCTGAGAATTCAGAAACTTTTGAACTTTTGGCAGACGAATCTAATTATGTTGAAAATAATGAAGAGGAAGCTAAGATAATACATGATCTTCTCCCAACAGTTATTGAGGAATTGAAAAGATGTGGAAAGTTAGAAGAGTATATTGCCTTTCACAGACTTGTTGCGGTGAAAAAATTTCCTCTAAACAACATAGCATTTTTGCTTTTTTTGGACGTGATACGTTGGTTTGGATTAGAATCCTCAACTTCACAGATGCGATATTCGAAGGAAGTTAAATTATTTTGGCAGACAGGCCTTAGACTTTTTCATGGAAGATTCCTGAGATTTATGAGTGGACCGAAAAATTCAGAAGACATTCTCTTGGGTGAATCGAATGGAGGAGATTGCAGACCAGAAAATTCAAAAGTCAATTTCATAGTACCAAACAGAAAAGTGTTGGTGGAGGATACATCCTTTATACCCGACAAAAAACCAGGAATTATCCATGAAATGATCGAAAATATAGTAGCTCATGACAGCGAATCGCTATCTTACAAGTTATGTGTCGATGGGAAAAAAAATAAATCCTTGTTCAAAAGGGGAAGTTGATTTGTGGGGTTTTGAAGATAGACCAACGTACATGGAAAAACAAAGCCGTCTGAAAAAAGAGCTTGATTTTGTTAGATTTACAATTGAAACCCTATCTCATCAAATAGACCTAGGTCATGTAGATGCATTATCATGCACGGACGTTGTACAAACTGAATTACTTACCAATTGTAGAAATAGCAAAAGACTCAGTGACCTTAGAAAACTACAGACAAAAAAAAGAAATGTTTCTTAAAACATTAAATGAGAAATGTGGATCCGATTGGAGAAAAAGTAATTATGCGATGGTGATAAGTTCTATAAGAACTTCAATATTTTCAATAGAAAACACTGTTGCAAGTTTATTGCTCTGCAATGATTCCTTATTATCAATGGCTGCAGCTCTTGCTGGAGTTTCCCATCTTTCAGAAAAAGATAATAGCATTATTTTAGAGAAGCAAAGCAACATTGTGTGTCTGGCATCTAATGCATCAATTGAAAATCCCCCTCTCGTGAAACAAAGGACCGATGTTTGGCATGCATTGAGAAAGCAAAGTAAAATAACAGGAAGCACAATAAACAAAGCGTTGGGATTTGACGGGCTAAAGAAGCAAAAATTATTCTGGGAGGAGAAGAATAGTTAAAAGGAAGCTGAAGTTCCAGATTACCTAAAAGAGAGGTTTGAATATGGCACGAGAAATGAATTAAATGCTGTAGCAACATTGGTATCAAGATATCTCCCAGCATTTCACCCAACGACTCAGTTCTATGAAGAAGGATGTTATGCTGCATGTTCACATGATGGGGAAGTTGATCTCATTGTAAGTCCCGATGGAAGTATTCGTAGCTGTGAGGAGGAAACCGTTTTTGGAATTGAAATCAAATGTCCAATGCCCGGAAAATTGTACACTACCCCTATTCACTACAGTATTCCACACTATTATATCCCTCAAATACTTAGTGAAATGCATGTACTGGGTGTGAAAGAACTACTTTTTCTCTCTTATTCTGAAGAGTCAATGAGTGTTTTAAAGGCTGAATTTGACGAAGAGTTGTGGGAAGAGATTTTTACTGAAATAAAATCTGTGAATTCTTCCAATTTACCCAAGAGACTTGGGGATTTTGTCTCTGGAATGAGGTTAAAAATCAAAGCATATTGTGAGTCAAAAGTAGAACTTCTTGTAGAAATTCCCTCCCGCAAAGGTGTTCAGTGTAATCATTCTCCTTCTGGGCACACTGGACGGATTCATCATGATAACCAGTCATTATCAACGAAAAACAACATTGTTAGTACTGGTAAGCTGCAGAAATTATTTATGGAAGCAGAACAATCCATTGATGCAAGTCATACAATATGTGTACAAAAAGCAAGCGAAGTACTAGTTTTCTTGATCTCAGATATGGACAGGATACATATTCAGGATTTACCACATGCATTTCCTATTGCATTTGCGTTAAAAGGTTACAGTATGAAATCAGAAACAATGAGGTGTATGCTGAAACAAGTTCTTTATGTGCTTTTCTCGAAAGGGCTTTATGTTCCAGTTGTGTCTTATGATGGACAGTGGGCAAAACTGGCTTTTCAGTCTGCTTCAGGTGAAGCATTAACTCTTTTGGAGCTTCAGAAAAAAGTATATGCTGAAGTAAAAAACAAAAAGGTGTCAGACTTAACAAGACAAATATTTCACACCGGCGTTACGAAAATAGATAATGAACTCGATCTTTATGAAAAGCTCACCATAGAAAAAATGGAAAATGGCTTTTCAGTATCGCGTAGAGGAAATGAAAAATTGTTCACAATGTCATCTCACACAATATCTATACTAAAAGACTGCAAAGCCAAAAAGAAGAAATCAGAGGAAGTGGAAAAGTCAGATAATAATCAAATCAACGACGTTTTGACCAATGTACCACCGTCAATTTTATCAGAGTTAGACGATGAACTAATTGACAATTTTTCAACATATGCTGAGTGTCCATTGACCACAGCAGTGGATGAATCAACCGATGATACTTCTGCAGGGATGTCACCGTATTCAAGATTTGCTACCAGTGAAGACGATTCATCAGATAGAGTCACAGAGTCTCAGGATATTCAACCAACACGCGACCAAACGGCATCTAATCTAGTTTCCACATCTTCACAAGGTGTAAGAACAGGTCTGAACGAAAATAATCTACTTAATACACTTACAAAATTAAAGACAAATGATCAACTCTTTAGGAAGTGTGGTGAAATGAATGCTACGAATTTGCAAGAACTTGTACTGTCTAGTGAAAAGTTAGGTGCTACTTTTACAAAATCTGAGCTAATTACTTTTGTAGAAGTGCTCAACGAAGCTGAAGCTGAACTCAATATTCACGTCTACAAATCGTGGAACAAAAAACGCATTGCCTGTAAAATTTACGAGGTATTGAACTGTGTAGAACAAACAAATCAGAAGTCTACAAGACATAAGAAAAGCCCCCCATCACTTTCATTGTCGTGTAAAAAGGTAATTCGGTCGTTTCCAAAGTCAATTCTCAATGCAGTTGTTGCTGAACATGACTTTGAGGAAAGAGTTCTCAGCTGGCGTAGGGACAGTCCCTTTTCTACATGTACTTCTGTTAAAGATGTTGAGGACGTTGTGTGGTTTTCTAAACCAGAATACAATGAAGAAACCATGGGATACATATTTTCTATTCTCGACGTTCACCACCTAATAACTAACTGTCGAATAAAAGTGTGTAAGGACGGCTTTCCTGCAAGAGGCGTTCAAAAGGCAGCATGGCTTAAAGTTGCTACGGAAAATAAAACAAATTTAAAAATATCACACGTGGAGGACCTTGTTGATAAACAAAGTGATTCTATAGCCCGTTTGACATTTTGTGAAGATGTAGAAAACGAAATGATACGGCTGGGATATAGTAATGAAGCCATTTTCTGCAGATTGATCCGTGAGTTTTACGAAGGTGAAGATGAACCTGGTATAGACGCCAAGGAAAGATGCAGAAGACGATTAAACTTAAGAAGTTGGCTCCTTAAAGACGTTAATTTCAATGCTTTTCCACCATATGGTTCACACATCAAAGGTGTTCCAAATGTGATGTTTCAAGGATTTCTCACAAACATAGAAAGGAGGATTCAGGTTTTTCCTTACATTAAATCTGGGGCATATAATGTCAGATCTATGGGAAGTCTGGAAGCGGAGAATTTTTTCGGTGAATTTCAGGATTTGGATCCAAAAGGGTCAGGTGTTGTAAAAGCTGAAGAAATCCCTTTTGTGCTCGAGACTGCGTGTCAGATGAATAAAACAAGGCTTATGCCGGATAGACCGTTTCATATGTCACTCTCAAGAGCAAAAGTGTATCCAGTGAAAGAACTTATATCTGAATGCGATATGAAATTTACCCAGTCATTGATTTACCCAATTTTTGTGACTGAGATTATTCCTAGGTAGGTATTAATTTTCGAGAAAAATATTTGAGGGAGTTTTTATTTTGTTTAGAATTAACATACATTAAACTTACAAAAATTCCTTATAATGTCATCTTCAAAATTATTTTTTTTTAAATAATCCAATTCATTTGTTTTATTTTAAAATTATATAATAGGGACCATGTCTTTGATTCCAAGACAAGGGCGATACGATCAGCAAAGAGAAAATTGGCATTGATCCCCAATCCAGAAGCAGCAGCACACGGAGTTGCGCCTGTGCGCCAACACCACAAATGCGACCAAAGCAAAATATTAGCACATAAAAGACTTGGCATAGAACTAGATTAAAGCTTAAGCAATATAAGCATTTTGTTGCACAGAAAAATTAATACAGATTATATATTTATAATTTTTTAATTTCTGTAAAATATGAAAAATAAAACAAATAAAATTCAACAACAACAAGAACAGATTAACATATTATTGCAAAATTAACATTTTCATCGTAATGTGAGTATTATCTTAACGTTACCTGACAGTTAAGGTTATCACAGTTTAAAAGAAAAATATAAAAAAAAAATAATTATGCAAAGTTGAAATTCTTATACAATGACTAAAAAACAAAAAACAAAGAGGAAAAACAGGTTAGGGATCCTTGACATCTTATTCCATGCCTTTAAGTTAGTTAAGCCTTGAGAGGACACGACTTCTGGTGGACTTTTAAAGACGATCGCCAATTATATCGTTTTCCACAGGAGCATATGTATCTAAGGGTCTTTTCGTGCTTGCCTCGTGTGTGCTCCTGTAATTTGTACTTCCTCGTGAAGGAGGCTCAACAAACTCCACAATTGAAGGTGTTATTGTTTAGGGTTTTGCCGCTACAGGTTTCTAAGTGTCGCGCTAGAGAACCTGGTGATTTCAGCTCGGCCTTGCAGTGTTTGCATTTTTCCAGTGCAACATCGACATGGTTAGATACATGGAATCTGAACTGGATAGATTGGTTAAAACCTCGGCCACAAATGTTACACACATGTTTGAATTCCAATGTGTGTTTATTTTTCCTATGCAAAGAAAGTCCGAATTTGGTGCTAAAACGTCTACCACAATATTCACAAATCTGCATTTTATCTGTATGCATGCTTTTCCTTTGCTCAGGTGTACTTGTTTTTGGTCGCTGATGGCGCTTCACATGTTTATTAAAATTACTTTTATCTTTAGTGGTGTATGTACAATCATCACAGGCATGAAAAGTATCTTCTTCAATTGCAGATATATCTAAGGATTCGTCCATTGCTGAAATGATTTATAAATACATATAATCATTATTTTGTTGATAGATGACCACTTTAAATATTTACAAAAATAGAAGTAGTAAAAATTCATATGCTGATCATTCAAAACGTTTTCCAATCAGGCATGTAGCATCAGGGGAAATGCCCAGACTCCTTTCTTTCCAGACATAAGTTTTTACGATAAAAAATGTTCATCAAAAGTCCGATTGCACCCCCCCCCCCCCCCCCCCCAACACTTTGTGTTGAAAATAAGGAAAGAAGTAATCTAACCAGACCCCCCACCCTATAGGATTTTTAGTCTGGAAATTTTTCTGCTTTCTTTTTTTCTTCTTCATTTTATACATTTTTAATTAACTTTTTTTTTGATTGTCAATCTTTTTCAATTGATTTTTTTCTCAGACCGACTTCCACTTTCATAAACGATGCTACATTACTGTATTTTAGCGCAAAGGAAAAACATGAATTTAGTAGAGTGAAATTGAATTGTATTTCTTGAGTGTTAACAGTTGTTTGAATTTTGTTTAAAATCATAATATGCCGTACAGTTAAATTTCAATTTGCCGTACACAGTTGTTCAAACAATTTACAATCAGCCGTACAATCGGAGAAATGATATTTGCTCTTGTTTACTGAAAATAAAAAGCTAAAACCACCAAAATAAATATGAGAAGATCAGAAATATATTTTAAAATGGCATGAATGTATATATATCACTTCATTATGTGAAAGAAATGGATATAACAGCCTTTAAACTCTCTCAGCTAGAATTTTCTCCGGTACCAGGCGGCATGTTTTGATTAGTTTAAATAAAATGACGTTCCCAAACCCTCTGATTTAAACAACATCTAAAAGTTAATTTTCTTCTTTATGTCAGAAACATATGTAGAACATTTTAAATAAACGATATCTTTGTAAAATAAGATAAATAGCAACCTCTCTCCCGTTCACGTTCAAAACATCCCTCGCTTCGATGGTAGCAATATCCGGTGTCGGTAATACACAGTGTTCATGAGTAAACAAATTCTGAAATGGAACGTATAACTTATGATCAATCAACCTACATATGTTCCTTTTTGGTTGTACAGTATTAAGGTATCCGATCCATAATAGCCTTGAACCAGCGCCATTACAGAAACTGGAAATTTCGCCGTTTCCAAACGGAGTTCATTTTCTATATACTTGCGAACCGAACTAAATGCCGAGATCAATTTTTTTATCAATAGCACAATGCCTTTAGTACTCACCAATATTGATGAAAAGAAAATATAACTCCACATTTAGTTCCAATACTTGCAAGATTTTAAAATGCACGAAATGCTGACAAATCTTGACAATCTGATAAAATGTTTTCAACGAATTGTATATTTTATAAATGAACCATAACAAGGATATTAGCAAGTATCAAAAGTATTGTACTATTGATTACTTGTGACTTTTAAAATTTGATTTGATTTGCAAATTCTAAAATGAACTCGAGAATGCCGCCTCAGGTACAGCGATTTCCCAGTTTCGTAATGGCGCCGGTTCTGACGTTTTCCTGGCATGCAAAATATCAAAATCGTTTAAAAGCCTGAAAAACGTAAGATATTTCGGACTAAACGCACGAAGACGGACAAAAACGTATAGTAATAAGTCACCTGAGAAAAACACAGGTGAGCTAAAAAGTGCAAACAGAAAAAGGCTTCAAATTGAGCATATTTTTGATAAAGTAACGTCAAGCGTAATAATATGTTTTTGACGTAACTTGTTGTGACGTAGGCAACATGTTGTACGCAATGGATTTAATCTCTTACCCAATTAAATGACGTGTTACAACTAATATTATATTATTAGAATATGGTCAGATACCGTCACTTAGTGATATTGTCGTTATTCTATGCTCGAGGAAGTGTTTCACAGACTGAAAATTCTTACATTGATGTTTCCTTTTATGAAAAATATTTTAAGTATTACAATTTTTAACACCTATCACAGGACCTTAATAAACCCGAGATAAAAATACTGTTTTGAGATGACTAAATGGAGCACCCTGGGTTTTTAATGTGATTTGAGCACTCCTAATACTCGGAATGGATTTGTTATGTATTATACTGACTTTATGAGCTAAAAGGCATCACTTCGGTCGTTTAAAATGTCAACGCACATTAGAAAAATTGTCAAAGTGTAATATAAGAGGGGACGTGATTACATGAACAAAACAACCAATATATTTCGAAAATATCTTTCTCGACAGATGCCATCCTTACTTAATAAATGCTGCTTTATATTGATTTTTACTGGGGTTTTTTTATGTTTTGGGATCGTAATTGCACTAATCGGATCTTTCACTACCCGCCATAAAATGCATTGACTTTTTAGACTGTAATGTCCCCAGACTGTAATGTCCCCGTAGACTATTCAATTTCATGTCGGTGAAGGAAAGATAATCTACTTCAATAAAACCAAGGACAGATTATTTATTATCTATGAAGAACGTTTGACAAACCCATGGGTCTTGTAGGTTACTTAGCATCATATAAAAACTTTTCAACCTTTGCATTTGGGTTGTGCTCTAAACCAGAGGCCATATCATTCGCAATTTTGAAAGAGGCACCATTGGCTATAATAATTATACACTAAGCATGCTTAGTATTATTAATTTATTTCTTAAGGTATGTGACTCGTCAGCTTTTTAGATACGTTCACGCATAACGTTTTACTCAAAACTATTCATTATAATTCAATTTTTATAACATAGAACAAGGAATATTATACAACATAAAGTAAAAAAAAACTGCGCCAAAATCCTAAAAGAACCTAGGTTTATTAGGGACTATTTCTTGTTGTGGAAGGATATTTAGCAGTCTATATTTTTTTTTACAATAGCTCCAAAACTATGTGTGGTATAATAAAAGATAGATAACTTTTGCTGAGTCTTCTTTTTTTTCATTCTCTATAAGTTAGAGTTATCTTTCGTTTGTTGAACTCTTCTGTTCAAGAGTGCTAGGCGCCGGGAAATGTCAAGGTAAACTCTCAGAGTCTACATTTTATATCCTATTTTGAACTATCCATGTCATTTAAAAGTTTCAGTCATTGATTTTTTCAGCAAATGTACAAAAAGTAAACAAGTTTGAATAAACTGAATACACTTTAAGCTATTTCACTCTAGTTTTGGCTGCAAAATTTACAAATAAAACACCTAAAGGTCATTCATTTTAGATAGCCCAAATGATCGTGAGTCGAACACCAAAAATGACCAAAAGTCGAACAGTGTTCGCCTCCAGATATATGCATCAAAAGATATAGAATTTGATCTAGCATACAGACCTAATGCTGGATTTTAAAAAAAAAATATAATAATATTTTGTTTACTGAATATCGATATGTAAAATGAATGTTTAAACAAATATTCTATATTTCAAATCAACTGTCAGGAATGCTATAGAGGCAAAACTTTTAAAAATTAAACAATACATACGTTTGTTTCTACTGCAACAGTACTTAAATTTGAATGCAAAAAACTACTAGGTTAATTATGATTAAAAAAAGTATCGGAGTTACGATAAATTAATACTCTGGCAATATCAAAATTCTTAAAATTTACAAACACTACTTAATAGGATGAGGAACATTGTCATTAAAAATCAGTTTGCTGTTGGAATGCATCACCACGGGGGAAGAGAGCTACCTATAGAAACACCCGATGGGACCCAAAGGCCGTAGCTATCTACCATGACAGGAATATGACACACAAAGCAGCATATTTAAAGAGATCAGACGCTGCTGTTGTGTTTAAGCTGTTTCAGAAAGGCGTTAAGAACGGACACTGTTATCTAAAAGCTAAGGGACATGTTGAAAAGATATCGAATAGATCAGGACCACAGCAGAGGATTAACATTGGGTTTAAATGCGAAAATGAAAAAATAGAAATCGTTAAAACTCATTTGCGTGGTCTCCCTTATGTTTTATACATTTTGTAATAAAATCTCTGTAACTGTTTTTGTTTTTTTTCCTCCTCATACAAAAAGACGGGCAACTGAACAAGCCAAGAAAAATGTTTATGGTTCAATATATATTAGTAAACAATTAAATCTCATCAATCTCACAAGTGTTCAAATGATACATAAAATAGCATGCACATACCAAAGAGGGCAGAAATGATTTAATAGTAAATAGTATCATTAAGGAATGAATTTAATAGCAACCCAAGTTATACTGTATATCATCCTAAAGCTATGGGTTGGGGCAGTTTACGCTTTATAAACCAGGTTATAGCAGTTTAACTTTGGGTGCTATATAATTCACTCCTTATAATTTATTTATAAAACAAGACAAGTTCTCCCTCATAACGCCTTCCGACTGTTTATGTTTTAAACTAACGTCAAGCGCATTGATACGTTTTTGACGTAAGTCATTGAGACGTAGGCAAACCAGATTAAACAATTTAGATTAATCTTTTATCCAATCAAATGACGCGCTACAACCAAAATCAAATTATTTTTGGTTGTATCGCTACATTTCATTGGATGAAAGATTAATCTTGACGTAAATTTTAAAATATGAACAATATGAAGGTGTTTTTAAGGGTGAAATTGTCTCATTTTATATACTTAATGATTGAAAATTAGATTGTTAGGAATGAATTAAATAGCAACCCGAATTAAACTGCTATAACCTGGATTGGGTAGTTTTAGAAGTCAGGCACGTAGGATCATTTTTAAAAGGGGGGGGGGCAACCAGAGATTTTTTTACTTACCTGAAAAAGTTGACAAGCAAAGAAAAAAAAGAGGAAATACAGTGTAGCCCAAACTCGCAAAATCCTAATTCTTGGGGGGGGGGGGGGGGGTTT
>PRKT01000015.1:238885-262759 GCA_003671525.1 Saccostrea glomerata
CCCCTAGCCCCCCCCCCCCCCCTTCCCCCGGCTCCGACGCCTATGTGCTTGAAAAAACAGAATCTAATTAATGATGTGAATTAGATTTTAAAAAATGTTTTGCTCATAATTGGAACCTTTTTAAATTAATAATGACCCCCCCTCCAACACCACACACATACACATCCTAGATCTCACGAAACGTACGTTTTTTTTTCATTTCATTGATTCTGTGTCAGTGGTTTTTGTTTCATAAAAATGCTAGCCCAGAATTTCCTCACAAGCAAAGAAAAAAATGAAAACAAAATAAAATCAATGATAGTGGTAATGATAGTGGCAATGATAAATTATCATTAAATGATAATGTCCAAAGTCATTTTTTTATTTGCTTCAGTATATGGTCTTATTTGAATAACAAAGCAAATTCCAGGGGGAGGGGGTTCCACTCTCCCTAGCCACTCCCTGTCCCTGAAATTACAATTGATCTTGTGATTCCAAAATAGATTTTTTCCCCATTTGACTATATACATATTTTGCTTCTTGTATTTATTAATAATGTCTGTCTTTTTGTCTGAAGAAATTTGATCAATAATTTGGCTTAAATTTTGATCTGTAGGTGCTAGGGCTTTCATGCTTAACATGTGTATTCATTGTGAACTTTCAACAGGTATAAATAAGTTTGACCTTGACCCTAGAGTTTGACTCACTTAAAAAAACTTTAACCTTGGCAATTAACTTTTGAACAGGAAGTACCAGAGATTTCTTATTTCACATGTGTATTCCTTGTGACAAGACTTTGATACCAACAATTTTAACCCTTTGACCTTGACCTTTGAGTTTGACATACATTTGAGAAACTTCAACCTTTGCCATAAGCTGCCATACATGGGCATCCGTGTTTAACAAACACATCTTGTCTTCATTATTTTTAAGTGGTGGTGTCTCCATATGAGGGAAAAATTCCAGAGAGAGATGTTTTCACAACAAACAAACAAATTACTAAAAATAACATAAAACATGAGCATCTTGGTTGTATCTCTTGTTCTCCCTTGAATCAGAACTGATTATATAAATATTTTAAAAACAATAATTATAAGATTTGAAAAGGTTGAGCATCTTAAGATTGACTAAGTTCTGCAGTTTAATTAGCTATAAAAGTTTACTACCTTTCTTTTGCTACTCAAAACACCTTGACTAATTATTTTCAATCATAATTTTTTCTGAATGTTCAGTTTTTTTTTTCAATAATGGATACATATGTCATATATTTTCAGCTTCTTAAAAAATTGCATGTAAAAAAAAAAGCTTTTCAAATACTGTAACCATGGTAACCCTTTCAAAATACTTGTGAATCCGTCATTTTTAGCTCATTTGAGCTTTTCTGGTTTCATTATCACATTACGTCTGTCGTCCATCTGTTTGTCTGGAAAGTTTTTGTCCCCCGCTTGAAAAGTGGGGGATATTAATTTGGGTTTGTCCGTCCGTCCGTCCGTCTGTCTAGCCGTCCGTCTTTCTGTCTGTCTGTAACGCTTTCGTTTCCACACGATATCTCGAGAACCCTTTGAGCTTTTGCAATGAAATTTAGCATAGCAACTCCCTATGGACTAAAGAAGAACCCTATTGATTTTGAGGTCAAAAGGTCAAAGTCATAAATAAGCAAATTCTGTCTGTTAAGACACTTTCGTTTCCACACGATATCTCTAGAACCATTTGAGCTATTGCAATGAAATTTTACATAACAACTCCCTGCGGCCCAATGAAGACCCCTATTGATTTTGAGGTCAAAAGGTCAAAGTTGAAGGTCGTAAATTTATACATTCTGTCTGTGTGTAACACTATCATTTCCGTTCGATATTTCAAGAAGATTTTGAGCTTATGCAATATAATTTTATACCAAAACTCCCTAGGAAGTTTCTCGCCCCTCTCAAAGTGCCCCGCCCCGTTTGTTTTATTAATTTTTATAGTATTACATGTCGCTATTTTTAGCGCAGGGGCATGAGGAGAGTTATTGCGTATAAAACAGGTTCTCGGCGGACTTGATGTTCTTATTACATCTATTAGAACTGTTTAATAAAGGCTAAATAAATTAAACACCATGGATTGTGTAAAATTTTGAGAATATCGAACATGAAAACATGAATATATACATGTATGTGACTTCAGTTCTGCATATACTTCACACAGAGTAAAGCGATTCCGTGGTCTAGTGGTTATGTCTCTCGCTTATATGTGAAGAGACGAGGCATTTGTATTAAACATATGTATTAGTATTTACCTGTGACAATAGCATGATTTTTTTTTTACCCATAACCTTGAAGTTTGACCTACTTGCAAAAATATTACATTGATTTAAATTTATCATTTTGGTAGAATTCATATTATACATGCATGTATATTATTACCTTTGATAAGAACTTTCTAAATAAATCATGACTCGGTGACCTTGACTGAAGCTTAACCTACTTTTCAAAAATGTTGCATTTGCTTATAACTTTTGATTGAGAAGAGATATGACTTTCACATTTGACATGTACATTACTCGTAAGAATTGAAGATGTTTCCCAGGATGCTATGATTTTTTACCCTATGATGATGTTTTACCTAATTTTCAAAATATTTAACTCTTCTAAAAGATGATGAGGCTACTGATTTGAACCCCCGGGGCTAAATGAAAATACCGAAACCTTACTGCACATCTGCATGACACCACCAACCATCTTCCAAAAGATGATTAGGCTGCTGAGTAAAATGTAGAAGAAGTTCAGGGAAGAAGGGGCTTTTTGCATAAAAAACGTCATTTTTCGACCCCAATTTAACCCCCCGGGACAAAATCAAAATTCCGCAACCTTACTGCACATCTACATGACACCACCAACCACCTCCCGAAAGATGATTAGGCTGCTGAGTAAAATGTAGAAGGAGTTCAGGGAAGAAGGGGCTTTTTTGTATTAAAAACGTCATTTTTGACCCCCATTTGACCCCCGGGGCAAAATCAAAATTCCGAAACCCTACTGCACATCTACATGACACCACCAACCATCTCTCAAAAGATGGTTAGGCTACTGAGTAAAATGTAGAAGGAGTTCAGGGAAGAAGGGGCTTTTTGTATAAAAAAAACGTCATTTTTCGACCCCAATTTGACCCCCGGGGCAAAATCAAATTTCTAAAACCTTACTGCACATCTACATGACACCACCAACCATCTCTCAAAAGATGATTAGGCTACTGAGTAAAATGTAGAAGGAGTTCAGGGAAGATGGGGCTTTTTGCATAAAAAACGTCATTTTTCGACCCCCGTTTGATCCCCTGGGGCAAAATCTAAATTCCGAAACCTTACTGCACATCTACATGACACCACCAACCATCTCCCAAAAGATGATTAGGCTGCTGAGTTAAATGTAGAAGGAGTTCAGGGAAGACGGGGCTTATAGCATAAAAAAACGTCATTTTTCGACCCCCATTTGATCCCCTGGGGCAAAATCAAAATTCCAAAACCTTACTGCACATCTACATGACACCCCAAACCATCACCCAAAAGATGATTAAGCTACTGTGAAAAATGTAGGAGGAGTTCAGAGAAGAAAAGTGTGACAGACGGACGGACAGACATGAGTAACAACAATATACCCGAACTTTCTTTAGAAAGTGCGGGTATAACAATCATAATTCAAGAGGTTGAAGCAATACCCGTTTTTCAATCAATTTTTACTATAATCATTTGCCTGATTTTGAATAATATTGCAGCTAAGGTTAATTACAAGCTATTTGTAGCAAAACCCTTGACTGGTCGGTATTTTCCATTTCTAAAGAGACTTTCAAGCACAACATCTCTTAAATCAAGAATTAATCATCAATTAACAAGGCGTTCTGCATGTCCTGGTCCAGTGCGCTTAAAAAAGACAAGATGCATACCACATAAATTTGATATACAAATTCATCATGAGTACAGTTCCTGAAACGTTCTACTTTCCCACCTGAACGGTGAACGAACGCTGAACGAACGGTGAGCGAACGGTGGGTGAACGATGTGCGAACGCTGAACGCAACTTGAATCATAATTCAAGAGGTTGAAGCAATACCTGTTTTTCAATCATTTTTTACTATAATCATTTGCCTGATTTTGAATAATATTGCAGCTAAGGTTAATTACAAGCTATTTGTAGCAAAACCCTTGACTGGGCGGTATTTTCCATTTCTAAAGAGACTTTCAAGCACAACATCTCTTAAATCAAGAATTAATCATCAATTAACAAGGCGTTCTGCATGTCCTGGTCCAGTGCGCTTAAAAAAGACAAGATGCATACCACATAAATTTGATATACAAATTCATCATGAGTACAGTTCCTGAAACGTTCTACTTTCCCACCTGAACGGTGAACGAACGCTGAACGAACGGTGAGCGAACGCAGAGAGAACGGTGGGTGAACGATGTGCGAACGCTGAACGCAACTTGGTGAACGATGTGTGAACGGTGAACGGTGAGTGAACGCAGAACGCGAACGGAGCGCGAGCGCAAAGTGAACGGTGAACGAACGGTGAACGCAAGATGAACGATTTATTCGGAATGCCTCCTATCTTTTCCTTGCATTGAGGTTATTCTATTATTTTTTAATTCTAATTTCAGGTGCTTAAATATAAATAAACAATAAATAAATATGTTTCCGAACGCGAGTAGATAAAATATACGGTAAACGGTGAACGCAATACTGTGAACGAAGAGCGAACGGTGAACGCACGCTGAACGAACGGTGACAAACGCTGAACGAACGGTGAGCGAACGGAAAAATGGGAAAGTAGAACGTTTCAGGGACTGTATATCCAAGTCAATTTTTGTTTAAGATGCGATCGAGTCATATTTGGGACAGAGTTATGCCCCTTGAACTCGGAAGAATTCAAATTATTTGCAGTTTCTATGCAGAGGTTGCATACACTGAAATAACAAGAGGTCCATGTGCCACATCGTTCACCTGAGTAGCGTTGACCATGCTGTTCTTTACCAAATTTCCCCCTTGTAATACATATTGTGATCCCACCCTACCATATAGGTCATAATTTGGACAATTTAAAATCTACAATACCCTCAGGATGCTTCCACTTAAGGCAAGCAGATTCATTTCGTAGGTATAAAGTTAAAGAAATCTTTACTTTGGTTCCAAATAGAGTGTACTAAAGATGAAACGTGGATCAAGCTTAGTGTTGAAATGCGGATCCAGCTAAGTGTTATTTGTTACCGTGTTCCTACAAACCGAGAATTTCGGACAAATAGAAAAATATGCAATAAAATTAGTCACAAAAAGTGATTGAGTTTCGAACCTTAATAAACCATACAGATTTATATACTCCTTTTTAAATTTATTCTTTCGCTTCGCCCGTTATCCAAATTATCTCACGTTTACAACGATCGATTCCTTAAACCTATTCCTTTTTTAATTGCTTACTCCTTCTTGCCACTTTATATCTCACCTGTTCTCTTCAGGGATCCATGATTTGTTCAGTTAAGGATTCGTCGTCTTAACTTTCTTTATGATATAGATCGTTATCTTTATTTCTATGCTTAAAGCAATATGAGCTGTATCTTTGAGAATTTTATTTTTATGGTAAAATGTGCTATTATGATCAATTTGTATGTAATTTTAACTTTTATAATCAATAAGCCCAAAATAAAGTTTAACAAGAATAGATATGGGTAACGCATTACTTTTCGTGATATGAGCTCTACACTAAACTGATTGAACGGATTCTCACAAACTGGATAATTTTGTTATAGAAAGTAAGTATGCTGCAAGTGAATCAACTTTTGTCATATACAGTGTACTTATATTAAAATGAGAAAATATGCTTCACAGTTCAATCTCGGTCATTTAAAAAAAAATTATGGACTCAAACTTCGTAAATTTGCGTTATTTTTACTTGATACTATTTCAGAAAAAGAATAAGCTTTAAAAAATTATAAGTTGACGCATTACTTTTCGTGATATGAGCTCTACACGAAACTGATTGAACGGATTCTCACAAACTGGATAATTTTGTTATAGAAAGTAAGTATGCTGCAAGTGAATCAACTTTTGTCATATACAGTGTACTTATATTCAAAAGATAATTTTGCATTGTAATTCGTGGGTAAGCAGGAGGGGGGTGGGGTTATGCGTCTTATGCAATAATTATTATTCAAAGTAAAATTTGTAATGTTTGATCAGTAAAATTCATAAATTGTCTAAGTCAAACAGTAGTCAATACTTTTCTTGCGAATTATCACTATTAGCTTCAACTTGGTCGCCGACAATAGTCACCTCGACTTTGACAGTTTGATACATGTTCTGATGTAGCATGTTCGTGGTCCGCGTTATCGGCGCGGCATATAGGACATATGCATCATTCACAGAAATATCGTTTTATAACCTAATTATTTCTGTCAACCGAAAGTTGTTCCCAGCCTTCTCTTTTTAATTAATTGTTTATCCATAAACTGTAAAATCAGTGTTTGTTGACTCGACCGACTTTGAGCAAAATTGTTACCGGATATTTAAAATGCTAAGTAAAAGTCAAACCAATATAGTTAAAAAATCACATCTCGGAAAAAGGAAACATGGTTCCGTTTTACTATTCGTGAATGACGTAGTGCTGGTGTAGACCTACTTTAACTAATTTAATGACAGATAGATAAATCATTCATAAACTTCTGTTGCTCATAAAAGTCATTAAACACTGTTAAACATATTAACGACGTTCGATCCTGATATTTAAAGTCTTAAACTTTTTTTGCCAAGTATATTTTTCATTTCTACATACATAGTTTAATTAAAATTCAAATCAAAATATGGGGGTCAATCAGCTTCTTTTGGCGCTACAGTACATTTAATATGACCTTTCTGAACTGAAATTTGTGTCGTAAATAAAAATTAAATTTTTGACGTTTTCCCTCCAATATTTTTATCCAATTAAAGCATGAAACAAAATGAACTCTTAGTTTGTTTAGAAAACGACACAAAAGGGCAAAAAAGAAACTTAAGGTTAGGTCTTCGAG
Source organism: Saccostrea glomerata (assembly GCA_003671525.1). NCBI lineage: Eukaryota > Metazoa > Mollusca > Bivalvia > Ostreida > Ostreidae > Saccostrea > Saccostrea glomerata. The sequence continues at coordinate 245,889 of PRKT01000015.1, forward strand.
GGGGAAACAATTTAAAGAGGGGGAATGTACTTGTGTTAAGCTGTGGATATCGACCTACCCAGCTCGGTCGATAATACGCCTGTCTATGATGCAGACAGGGACCCAGGGTTTGATTCCCAATCCGAGCATACGTTTTTTCCTTTCCTTTAACACAGCTACTTTATGTAGAAAAGTTCCCCTTGGGATATTAATTTGATTCTCAATACACGTATGTTAAATGTTATTTTTTTTCCTTGGCTTGTAAATACATTTTAGTGCATAGTTTGCTGTGTGTATTTGTTCATACTGTGTTGTGACGATTCAACAGAATTTCAAGTATATTACAGTTTACCAAACTTGTAAACCGTTTATAGCTCAAGACCTACATGTATTGTCTGATGAAGGTAAAGAGATACCTGTAAATATAAAGTTATATTAATTGTTTTTAACATTAAAACTATATTATTGGTGAAATGCTACTCATCAAAGATAACATAAACCTAAACTTAACTCATCATTACTATTATTATTATTTAAGCAGTACAGTTATTTTACTTGTCCATCACAATGTAAACAAGAGTAGGGGGCACATCGCTCATCTGAACACTAGCAGAAATCATTTCAAATATATGAATTTAAGGTCAAGATCTAGAAAAAAAACTCGAGAGTAATTTTTTGGCGCTAGATCTATTATGACGTCATAATCAATTTCAACATACTTTTCCCCGTACTTTACGGCATTAGCAGAATCATGTAGAAAATAGGGTATTTTCATGTCATTCAAATTGAAATCATATGAAAAGTAAACCGGATACCTATATTAAATATCAATTTATAAATTTTCTTCTCAAGCACCACTGGGCCAGGAAAGCTGAAACTTATGTGGAAGCATCCTTGGGTAGTGTGGATATTAAATTGTTAAAATCATGACCCCCGGGGGTAGGGCGGGGCCACAATAGGGAATCCAAGTTTTACATAGATATATCTTTTTAGAATCTTCTTCTCAAAAACCACTGGGCCCGGAAAGCTGAAACTTATGTGAAAGCATCCTGGGGTAGTGTAGATTCTAAAGTATTAAAATTATGAAAGGGGAGGGTGTAGGGGGGCATGCTAGGTATAGCAAGAGGGGAAATCAGGTGAACTTCATCACCCAAGTTACTCAGGTGAACGATGTGGCCCATGGGCCTCTTATTTTAATTTTTCATTGAAAATGACAGTTTAAAATACAGTTTTTCATCTTGTTTACCTACAAATTATGACCCGAAACACCTTATTTGACCAAGCTAAAGTTGTAAAGCATCAATTAAGGAATTTATTTCTCAAGTTTGATAAATCTGTAGGCACCTTTCTATTTACTAGATCTTGACCTTAAATATACATGCATAAAAAAGTGGTTCATATTCTGAAATTAATTTTTTAACAAACTTGAATCTACACTACCTAAAGATGCTTTTGATAATATTAATATTACACATAATGGCTTTGCTGTTCTTAAAATGATTTTTTTTTAAATTGATAAAGCCTTTTATATTCCTTTGTATACGTATGATCCCCTGTTATGGCCCCTCTATTCTCCTTGAGGATCATGATTTGAACAATTTTAAATGACACTTCGTGATTACGTTTTAACCACTTTGTGGTTCTTTTGAAGATTTTTAAAAATATTTCCTTGTGTTAAACTGTTGCCTAGTGTTGCCCCACCCTATCCCGGAGGGCCATGATTCGAACAAATTTGAATTCACACTCCCTAAGGATGCTTCCGTATACAGTAACCATGGCTTTGCTATTCTTCAAGAGAAGATTTTTACCTATATTTTCTTGTGTAAAATTTTAATCACATCTTGTGGCCCAACCCTACTCATGAGGGTCTTGGTTTTAACAAATTTAAATCTAGGCTACATGAGGATGCTTTTGTATTATTATTACCAATCATGTCTTTGCTGTAATCTAGGAGATTTTTCCCCTGTATATTTCGATGTAAAACTTTAAAAACCCCTACTCTCATTCTGACCCAACCAACTCCAGGGGGTCATGATTTGTCCAAACGAATCTACATTAATACATGATATGTCCAAATAAATATGACCACAGCTTTGCAATTCTTAATTTAAAGATTTCTTGCATTCCTATGCAAACTTTAATCTCCCATTGTGGCCCCACCCTTCCACCGGGGTGTTGATTGTAATAAATTTGAATCTACACTACCTCATAATGATTTCACATAAGTTTCTCATTGTCAAGTTTTTAAATAAAAAAAAAATTGTATGCAGAAATTTCGTTCATTCCCAAAAAGCAAGAAAAAAGGATAGCCAGCTAGTTCTACTAACCAATTTCGTCAAAAACACCTAAAATAGTTATCCATCACATGGCAAGTCCCATAATAAAACCACTCACACAGAATCTCTTGGTTTGAGGCCCGGGCAATATTCAATGATTTTTTCTCTCATTTGAATGATATTTACAAGTCTTGATTGTTCATTAAAAACTTGAGATGTACTTTTTGCATTAAACAGTAACATTTACGCATAATTATTTTTATTCTATTAATCTTTAAATACACTATTTAAAGTTATTAATACAATAATTATACACATGTATATAAAAATTATAATCGATCAAAACCTGACACTTAAAGTCAGTGAAAGTTAAATTTCCTAAGCTATTTATTCACTTGAGAAAGTTTCATTTTACGAACGTCATCTGCTTACAGAAAGGGTTGATACACAAAATTGAAACAGGTTTTTCCATAAATACAGACTGAAAATGTAACAACTCCTTAAATAACAGTTCCTTTGTTCGATTTCTTCCAGATTTTTCCAAACATGAAATGAAAAAGCCATAAATAAGCCTCTGGCAGAAAACGGATAATATTTATTCTTAATGGGCTATGTGGTACAATGTAACAATACAAAGTAAACAAAGGAACACGCAGCTTTTAATGTAAAACTTAAGAAATATTATGCCATGTTTCCTTACTACACAAACCATTAGAATACACAAAATTATGTAGGGTTATCGATAAAGGGGAAATGTGTTTCACAAAACAGCAAGCTTCCTTGTTTAATTCAGGTGACAGTGAAGGCCCACGAGTCTCTTTACAAGTATACGGGTGACATTCATCTCTTAAGATTGCTTGGAGAACAAAAAAGACACGTATATACTCCTACGTTCAATTGCTGAGCGATTGCTAACCTTTACTGGAGTAAAAGAAAACGGCATTTTTCATCTTGGAAGAACTTCATTAAACATTTGCATTATTTGAAGTCCAACTGAACCCCCGGCCTTCTTCGATTATCTGAGCTTGGAAGAAAATTTGAAATAAGCACAAGGCTCATCTTGAACATTTAAATCAATAGCTAGGTACACCAAATGTATTTCAAATAATATTATATAATGAAAGATAAACAAATTGTTTGCAATTTAAAATATTTTAAATAAAAAATTTGGAAATAACAGTACTTAAAGCAATATGAGCTGCATGTTTGACATCGGAAAATTTAACTGAAAATTTGTCATTAAGGTAGTTCTACACTCGGCATAAAATGGGCTCAATCTTTAAAAATCTGCTTTTATAAGATAGACATACATCCCAGCAATGGATAGACACAAGAAAAATTAATTTACGCTTAACAAACTATAGTTCATCAATATTTTTCCTCTTTTGATTATTAAAAATTAACTTTGAAAATCTAAATCTAACACAGTCATTGGATTTCCCTCTTTTGTTCTCACACATATGTTGTACCATTGTCCATCAAAAGAGATGCCTGGAATATACGTAAAGTCCTTTGTTGTTGCAGCATTTTTCTTATTACATCGGTTTTCATGCTGTATTCCTTTAATGCATACCCTACAGGTATCGAGTGCTGCATTTCCTTTTTAGCAATTCTATTCAAGTCACTCAGCAAGAAAACCAAAACTTTACTCACTTTGTGTCTCTGAAGCCGATATGCTGTTTCAATTACTGTTTTCCTTTTCTTTAAGGCGTCCAATACATCAAGTTTTAGAGTTAACAAACGTTTGGAAAGGCCATAAGATCTTTGGTGAAACATGTGACCATCTGTAATTTTATAACTTTTCCCATGTGTGCACTTTACAGCTTGTAATGATGGCACTTCAGCAACAAAACGTACACCACTCTGTATGTAATCGTTTATACTCTGACGCAGGCTGTTTACCCGAAGGTACAATTTTGTCGGAAGTTTACCATATTAATCGTCGGTATCTCGCAGATCATCTCCCATATGTGTCATCAAATGTTGCTTCTAAAACTGATGTGCTTTCATTGGAAAAGGTAAGAAAAGTAATTTATGTGTTCTCAAGGAAGCCATTTCACACATGATTTGGGAAGCATAACGTAAAGGAAAACTGTAATTAACAGGGGTGGTGAAAACCTTTCAAGGAAATGGACATTACATTTGTATGCCAAGTATCGGCCGATTAGATTCATCCCGTAAACTTCCATCTGGCGAAAATATTACCAATGATATACCAACGTTCATCTGGTAACATCCTTCCTCTACGTAAAGCAAGTTTTCATAACAAGTAGGAAGAATCTTTCCAACAAAGGTAGCGATACAGTTTATTTCATTTTTTTTTAACATACTCAATTTTGTCTTGAATATCTTTAGATAGAACTGCTGTTTCAGTATCCTTTTCAAAAATCCCAAGTGAGCTTGTTGTTTAAATTATCTAGTCTTATTGCTGAAAAGCAAGTACTACCAGTGACATGAGCTTTGTCTGAAATTGCTGTCCATTCATGTGTGTCCTTTGTTTAATCTTTGATGTATCTTCTTTCGATTTCTTTACATTTGTGTCTGAAGATATGGAATGATTTTGCAAGCAAACGAAGTTCTCTTGATCGTCAAGGTAAGCAAAGGATCCGTCTAAGTATATTGACATCTGCAACTACTTTTCCAATGTTGTCTACACATGCAAGCGAGTCGTGAATGCCGGAAGCTATTTCAAACATGCTTGGTTTTACTGAACTTATGGCATATGCAAACTTTGAATTTCTCCAATCACCACTCACTTGTTTCCGAAATTTGTCATGCGCAAGTTGTTTTCATACTTTCAATATTCCTAAATCTTTAATTTTCTTATTCATTAATTTAATAATATTCAGGAAAAATTGTGAAGATGACATTTGTCGTAACCCTGGCATTTGCAGTTTGTTGGCTACCCCTTCACGTAGCAGCAATAATGAATTCACTAAATGTTCCAGCGACAGCATTTTCGTATCATTTGCAATTATTTGCGCCGTGCTTTGCTTATATCACAGTATCTCTAAATCCTGCAATTTATTGTTTTATGAGTAAAACTTTCAGAAAATTTTTAAGAGCTGCATTTACCTGTAGAACAATCTCGTTAAGTTCTGCCATGCTAGGGGAAGATGCTGAGTTGATTCCAAATAATCAGGATATGAGCAACAGCAGTAAGCATTGGGAACTTAGAAGCATAACCAACAACCATGACAAGTCATCTCATGCAAATGGATCTATCGATTGCACTATGAACACCCAGACGGAATCTTCCTCAGTGCCCGAAAATTTGGATTGTGCGATAAATAACTTGCTTGAAAGTTCTTCCTCGCCGGACAACCTTGTCGATAAAGAATGCCAAACAGAAAAGACTTGTATATCTCAGACAACGAATATATGATTCTATATTTATAAAATGTTTTAACAATTGCTTTTCTAAAGAGCTTTATTAAGCTCAACAAATCAACAAAAGAGGAATTATGATTTTTCTCTTTGTTATTCCAGATGATTCTTGATTGTTGATGATGATTGTTGAATTGACGCATTTTCATTTCCTTTAATGTTACTGTTAATGATATTATAATTATTACAAATTTTAATTTTCAGATTATGAACGATCGTAATAAAGTATTTCTCAAAAATGTATACGTTTTGACAATTTTGTTGTTATTGCTGAAAACTAAAATATATGATAGGTCACCTGAGTAAATTCAGGGAGGTGACCAAATTCAGGTGACCTACTGTATTGCTACATTTACTTGTATCTGTTTTCGTCCGTCGTCGTGCATCAACATTTGAACATTTTTATCTTCTTCTCTGCAACCGCTCAATCAATTTTGGCATAAAGCATCTATAGGTAAAGGGGAACAAAAATTGTGAATTTCATGATTCCTGCCTCCCTGGGACCGAGGGTGGGGCCAAACACCACTAAAATTAAGGCAATCTTTATAAAAATCTTCTTTACCTCCTGGACATCAAGCAGTCAATCTGTTGGCATAATCGTTATCAGCATTAGGTTCTCTATCAAAATTGTGAGTTTCAAGGCCCCAGGGTCAGGGGTTCTAGTGCTAGGGCGGGGCAGTATAGATTATATAGTGAAAATCACAGCGCATTATTCTAGAATAAATTATGTCCTTTTTTCAGTAATCGAGGAATGATACAATGCTTCCATACCTTCTTTTTGTGTGCTACTACTGCCACTTTCAGATAAGAAATTTGAAAGAACTCATTGATAAAATAACATTGATCAAGACACCCCAATGAGTATCTCGGATACAAATATTAAGAAATAAATGACAAAAGAAACAAGTTACAACAAGAACACAGAATTTCAAAATCATTCCAAATGAAATAAAACGCAAAGGCAAAGAACTTTATCCGGTAATAACCAATATTTGCCCCCCAAATCAAACTTTGATGGAGATATATTTAATTAAGTTCTTAAACAGGGGAGTATATGCTGACTTCAAAGCACTGAAAGGAGTTCTAGTGCTAGAGCGGGGCTAAATAGATTATATTGTAAAATGTATAAATTTTTTGAAAATCTTCTTCTCAGCTCTTGGGCATTAAAAAAATTAATAAGTATATAGTTATGTTGAATAAGGCTTTCTCTACCAAAATTGTAAATTTCATGGCCCTGGGGTCAGGGGTTCTGAGGTGCTAGGGTGGGGCTCTATTGATTTTGTAGTGAAATTGCATAAATTCTTTGAAAAATTTCTTCTCTGCTTTTTTTAAAGGCTGATATGAAATATGTTGATTTTAGATACGAAAGGACTACAAAAGAAGCGAGATCTAATTGATATGCAATGTAGCCATCTTCAATAATATACTTTTTCTATAATTAATCTAGATCAAATTGCACGGGAAACCAGACATTCAACAAAGGAAAAATAATTGGAGTGAAACAAGATATAAACATGTATTGCTGGATTTGTTGACATCATGCATTTAGTTGAAAACGGTGAAGAGTCCCCTTCATTTTTTTTTTCAAACACAAGTGTTCTTGTTAAACGTCCCTCAAAAGAATGTTGCACTATGTATGGAGACGCCTACACTAAGCTTCTCGGTGAATAGTTTCTCGTGGAAAAGCTGCATATATATTTTCAACTGTATTTGGCGTTCGGCATTTAACAACAAGAAAAGGTTTAGTGGCAGCACCTACTGCCAAATGGGACCTCGATTTATACGGTCTCTACGTCCTACAGTTCTATTCGAAGCCACGATATAGGAACCAAAACCTCGAGTAGTTCAATTTTAAGATTAAAAAATTTTATAGTTAATTGTTGACCGTGAAAGAAAATTTTATTGGTTGATTGTGAATTCGGCTTAAAACCAATTAAAAGTTTTAAAAACCGAGCTAGGTTACTGACAAAAGAGATGATTTTAAAGGAATGTCAAACTGTTACACTTCTTGAAAAGTCGGTATTTCCTTAATTTTAGGTCAAAATGACAAATTAGCAGATACAAACCTATATATTGGGTCGCTTTTTAGCTCTAATGGTTAGTAAGAGACTAGAAGAGCTTATGCCATAGTAAAGTGTCCGTTTTTCCGTCTGTCTGTAAACAATTTTTCAAAATGCTTCTCCTCCTACAGTTTTGGTATGATCAGTATAACTTGGCACACTACTCGACTACACTAAGATACATAATTTAGTGCGTTGGATTTTGATTTCTATTAACGGTGTTGCCATGGTTACAGTTTTGGTCTGATTTCAATATTATTTGGCACACAAGTAGACTACACTTAGATACATAATTTAGTGCATCGGATTTTGATTTCGATAAATAGTGTTACAATGGTTACTAAAAATAAAAATTTCTGTGAAAGTCTTTTAAACGCTAATCCTCCTACAGTTTTGGTCTGATTTCAATATCACTTGGCACACAAGTAGACTACACTAAGACAAATGTTTGTTTTTTTTTATTTGTAGATAAATTTTGAGTTGTAAAAAACGTCGATTTACGACAATTTCTTGTCGCTACTTTAGGTATTTATTTTTTGAAACTCTAAGTACCTTTTAACGGTCCGAAACAGTCCTGCATATAGTTTTGTAATGTCGGTTTAAAAAAATCCATTTCGACGTCCGTAACAACAAACATCTACTTGTTAGTGTTGAAAGGTAAGTTAATGAGGAATTGAAGTTAGATGTATGATCTATTATCAAATACCATTTTCAAAAGCTGGTAAAGTATAGAATACAAGAAAGAAATACCAAAAGTGAGCGACAAAAAATCGTCGGCGTAATTCGAGGTTTTTACAACGCTTGGATCTGTAGCTCTCTGCTTTATCTGTCCGAATTTTCTCAATCCGAGAGCTACAGTTCTGCAGCTATATCAAAGCAAAATTTTTTTTAAGTAACCATGGCAATACCGTTCATCGAAATCAAGAACCGATACACAAAATTATGTATCTTAGTATGGTGTACTTGTGTGCCATGTTGTATTGATATCAGACCAAAACTGTAAGAGAAGTACATTTTGAAAGCATTTCACAGAAATTTCTATTTTTATTAAGCATGGCAAAACAGTTCATCGAAATCAAAAACCGATGCACAGAACTATGTATCTTAGTATAGTCTACTTGTGTGCTAAGATGTATTGAAATCAGACCAAAACTGTAGAAGTAGCATTTTGAAAGCATTTCACAGAAATTTCTATTTTTAGTAACCACGCCAACAACGTTCATCGAAATTAAAAACCGATGCACAGAATTATGTATCTTAGTAAAGTCTACTTGTTGGCCAAGTTATATTGAAATCACCAAAACTATAGGAGGAGTAGCACAGACGTACGGACGACGGACGCATTATTATCGCATAAGCTCTTCTGGTCTCTGACCAGTAGAGCTAAAAACATACACTGCCCATAGACTCAAGTTGCAATTAATTGGACATTAAGCAAAATTTTGTAAATTCCTTTGGTGGAGCATTTTTATTTGCTAGCATCTTTAAAATGCTACCATGATTTTAAATATTGGACCATTCATTTAAAAGGTACAAAATATGGTCGTTATACATTAAATGCCTTGATGGATTTTTAGCTTATTGGTTCGTTATCTCTCTACATATTACCAAAATTTAAAAAGAAAACTTAAACTTTAAAGGAGAGACATTAATCTACAAATATATATATATATATATATATATATATACACACACACACAATGTACAATGTATGTACGAGGTCTCATATAAAAATTGTATTGCGTAGACAGAGGAAACCATTGGTATTTGACAGTGTAATTAACAGCAGGACTCTTTCCCACGAAGCTAAGAAAAGATAAGCACAGCAAGAAATCTAATTTATATGATAATTTCACTTTGAATAAAGAAAAAAAATAAATGTGCTGCCACAAAAAGCATGGCTTCTGAAGAATTTTAATCAACGGACATCATCTCTAGATGTGAGAATTATTCAATAGGGAATAAATTAGAATTTTCAATCTCAAATATCTACAATATATATTTCATTTTTTGTCATCTAAAACAGGAATAACAGTAAATTAATACCGTAAAAAAGTGTTGCTGATTCCTCAAGAACCTCCTTATTCTGATGAGAATTTAAAATAAGTACAGGTACAGTCGTTTTTAAAAAATGGCTCCACTGATAGGCTATACAAGTTTGAATTTTAAATTTATATCATTTGTCGAAATATAAAAAGAGGGTGTTGCAGTTCTTTTGTTATTTTCCCTTAATGTGTAGCAGATTAAAAGAAGAAATTCATGTTACAGAAACATATTAATTTTACTCAAATGCAACAGTATATAAACAAAATGAGGAACAATATTTGGAAGCTGCGTATTGACTTCAAATTTGCCATAAAATAAAGTTTGAATTAGTCTCACTACAAAATTTATCAGATTTTCCGTTTTTTAAATAGGGAATCCCCATTATTCTGAAAAATTGCCTCTTTGAAAAAGAATAATCTTGATATATGCACAAAGAGGCAAGAATTTTCTTAAAACTGCCATTTCGGATTTTTGTTTCAAAGAGGCGCATTTTGAAAAACGAAAAAAAATTGAATAAAAATTATTCTCCAAACGAAGTGCAAAATGTGAACATTGAATAACCATGGGCTGTCATCGTTTACGAAATGGTCTAGTGGATACGCTGATGGACTGCTACAAGTTTACTTTTTACCAGAGCATGGATTCGAATCCTGGAGTGGTTCATTTTTGCATATTTTTTCTAATTTTTTTTTCAATTTCTTTTTGTTATGGAAAGGCAATGAAATATCTATTTTTTTATGAGAGAGAGAGAGTGCGCGCGATAGAGAAGGAGAAATTCAAGAAGTTGATGAGTAACTATATAGAGAAGGAGAAATTCAAGAAGTTGATGAGTAACTATTATATACAGTGTTTTAAATAATTAATTATATACAGGTTTAAATTATTTTCCTTGATATACTGTTACTTAAAACTAGTGACATAAGGAGAGAGAAGGAGAATGGCAAGAAGTTGATGAGTAACTATATACCGTGATTTAAATAATTAATTATCTACAGGTTGAAATAGGTTTAAATCACGGTTTCCTTGATATACTGTTACTTAAAACTCATGACATAATGTTTTATTTAGTTTCGTCATGGATAATAAAGTATTGTTAGAATAAGTTATTATTTTACACACAGTTGTTTACTCATTTTGGTTCATATTCAGTCTGTTATTTAGTAGGCAATATTTAATTAAAAACAAATGGAATGTCTTTGATGTAGCATTAACAGTGGGATTATGGGACATTCTATTTCAAGAGAACTATTTTTGCACGATGTCTACAATATACATAACTTTCAAAATGCTGTGCAAAGTGCACCAGCCATTGTGGTTTTATTGTTCTAACCTTCCTCGTGCAAACTGGCGATAGTGATATATGATATAATATGAAATATTATTTAAAACATTAATAAGATAAAAAGGATAACGTTCACTAAAAGGTTGCCAGTCAGTTTCTATGTGAGGAAAAACGATAACATAAAATGTGAAGAAGCAGGGAATACTAGCCGTAAAAGGTCTCGATACAAGGAGAATAATCGAAAGTTTCTGTAACACCCTTAGTCAAGACATGCCTTATACTCATGTTATGTTAACTTTACGAATTTGATTCGTGCAATTAAACATCGCCTTATATTGTCTAACGAATAAGGTTAATGTGTTATCGTTGTAATGAAATCTGGCCCCGGGATCATGAAGCATCTAAAGCTTAAGTCTAAAAATGCCTTAGATGATGACATTTTTTAGAGGTTAAGGAGACCAAAATGAAAATGCTTTCCAATTTTCTATCATCAATCTGCTGTCATATACAAAATATGATTTTCCTTCAACAGGTTTAAAAGATTTTATAGATTATTGAAATTTTGACTTAAGTCTAAGTCTGCGTTATGATCCTGGGGCCTGATCTTCCATAATCATCAAGATTTGAACGCCTAATAGATGATATACGGACATTGTAAAACTTAATAATTCAAAGTTCTAAAATGATTTAGAATTTTAAAATATTAGTTCAAATTTCTTAATTTCAAAAACTCAAATTGGTTTCGTATATTGGAATTGAATATTTTAGTTCAAAAACTTTCTGTGTAACATTTAACAATTCAAATTTCAGTTTTAGAATGTTAATGTATTACACTAAACAATTCAAATTTCTTAAATGATTTAGAGTTTTAAAATGTTAATATATTACACTTAACAATTCAGATTTCTTAAATGATTTAGAGTTTTAGAATGCTTATATTTAAGTTCTAATTCAAAAACTCATAAAAATTATTGATTTGATCAATGAAATTTGAAATTTTAGTTCAAAAATCTAATTTTTTAAATGTTCAAACAGGTTTTAAAAATTTGATGTTTTATATTTTTACCTTAAATGTTAAGAATTCAAATTTCCAAAAACGCTTTTTGTATTTTAAACTTTTGAGTTTTTAATTTACCGTTTGTTCAGAAAGTTTACACTTAATAATCTATCAATCACTAATCTTTTGATTGTTTAAAATAAGCTTCAAACTTTTAAAATACAAATTTGAAACGTTTTAGATTTTTAGAAATTTGGATTTTTTATCTAATGTTCTAAATTACAATATCCTAAACAAGTAGTTTTAGAATTTTACTTTAAGGGAGTATGGGACTTTCGGGTCCTAATTTCAGAGTAATTAAAACTCTTAAACACATACACAAATTGAAAGAAGAACTTTTTTATATATTTTACTAAAATACATTAGAAAAGGTTCTAGTGCGTAATTCAAAAAATAGAACACGCCAAAATAAGGGGAGTAACTCTGTATGAAAAAATGATATTTTTATAAGCAATTTTTAAAAATTCAGAATTCCCATAAAAACATCAGAAAATAAAAAAAGTTTCTGAAATATTGTCTTCAACAGGAATGGAATTTAATTTCTAGAAGAAAAAAAGTACAAGGAAAAAATCTAAAAAGACAAATTATTTTGACTTATTTATATAATATCAATTTATTTGGGAAATGGGTTAATATATATGTACAATGTAATTCTAAGCAATTATGGAATAATTAAAAGTTTAATTTCTTATGCAATATTTATAGCGATTTGTTTGTTTTACAAATTGCTGAAAAAAAATTATAAAGTTAGTGTTCAATTTTAGAGTAATCTTCTTTCGAATTCCTTGACCCAAATTTCCTCTGCTCGCAGTTGTTACGAAATGTAACAATAATGAGCTTGCAATTTTGAAATACTTGTTTTTAGTTTTTTATTCACTCGATTTTATCAATTAACACTAAAATATTTCCATCGTTGCTTTATTTCTTTCGTATTCCGGTGGATAATGCTTTTCGCCAGAGTTTTCGCGAGCAATCCGGAAATCTTACGTTTTCACGATAGAGTTTTGTATATTACAGTGTATAAGTTATTTCCAGTTTACAACGCAAACTCAAAATTGATACAAGTTTAGCTTTTAAAAAAAGCTTAGAGAGTCAGCCAGAGGATTTTCTTCTCTGTGATAATGTTTTTAAAAAATAATAGGACACTCACTGAAAAAATGCTTTCAACATTTTTTTAATCCTTAGCAGATTTAGCTACTTTAAAAACCTAGTCTTCACAGTTTTCCGCATAGGAACAAAAGCGTTGGTGCATGTAGATTCTTTTGCATTTTTGTTTCTTAATCAAAAGAACAGAGAGTATAAATATAATTAAAGTTTAAATTCACAAAACATAATTCCATTAAGTTATAAACCAAACTCATTATCTGATCTATAGGATTTTTGGAAGGGGGAGGCATGAACATTATGGCAGTAATAACAATCCCACGACCAGCAAACGGGGCCTCGTAAGCTTCACAATCACCTTGTTAGAGTATTATGGTCCTGTTTCAGGTTGAATCACTCAGTGCTACCATGTTTAAACTATGAAGACACCTTTATCCTTGCGATACCGTAACAGTCATACTGAACCCTTAATCAAGAATATCGATGAAAGACCGCTGAAATACCCAGTACATTTTCTGGTACTTTTAGAGTAGACAAAATTCATGCGAACAGGTCCCATGTAACATGTAAGCTTAATCTTTGCATAATACATTGGTACTTTTTTTTTGTTTTAGTTAAAACTATCCTAATTTGACGTAGCTAGCTGAATTTTAACTTGAAATGTGAAAAAAGTACAAATGAGACAAATTAAAAATAGTTAGACTTTACAAATTCATTTATCAGATCTCTAACTACAGCGTAACAAAACTATAAATTCTTAAATCTGATTGCTACAACCTAAATGGTCTTATTTAGTGAAAAAAACAAGCTTATTCAGAGAATCTGCGTCTTAGAGAAAAAAGAAAAGCATGTGCAGATCTAGGGGCGTATCTCAAGAAAGGCGGGCGGGGCCATAGGGAGTTCAAATGTTTCTTTAGAAATTGATTGGAAATGAAAGTTTTACACACAGTCACAAAATATAAATACCGGTATAGGGGTCTTCCATAGGTAGTTGTATAAAAGTTCTCTTCAAAAGCTTAAATGCTTATCGAAATATTGCGCGGAAACAATGTTTTAAATCAGACAGAATTTCGAATTTTTTACCGTGACCTTTTGACCTCAGGAGGAGTCGTTCATAGGCCATATTCGGTTGTGTAATCAATCGGCAATCCTCGGCTAACTCCGCTACGCTCCATTCAAACATCGGACGTCAACGGTGATCTATGATCTACCATTTTGCTGATTCAGTCAAGCAATCTTATTTGAATTTCTTTCAAATGTCATACATTTGATATCGAAGTTATTTTGTGACACACTCAACAGTTTTTTCTTGCTTTCAAAGCTTCTTAACATGAGAATGTAATCAAAACCTGTTTACGATAAAGAATTGTACAAATTAAGATACATTTTCGAAGAATGTTATACAAAGCGAAATGTGAAATGAGTCATATGGCAGTTTCCGGCGGTAAAATGTAAGGATCTGTTGCGTATTCATCCACTAATCACATCCGTTATGTGCGAAGTAAGAGTCACCTGAGGAACTCCGAGTGTTGTGTAACTTGAAATTTTACTGCAAAATCGGCTTCTAGAGATATTGAAGGGAAAGGAAAGTGTTGCAGACAGACAGAACTGCAGACAGACGGACAGAATGACAGACAGACCCGAAATTAATATTCTCCACTTTCAGCGGGGGACAACAAGTGAGCAAGCTCAGTCAGTTGTGTCTCTTCCCGAAGTATCCGTTGTATGCATTAACAAATCAGTTCGCTAATTTGCATCAGGATCAAAATGATTTATTGAAAACGAAAGTAAAACTGAATAACTTCAAAATCTGTAATAAACTAATTTTTATGCTGTAGATTTTAATACATTAGTAAAATACCTTCAATATACTTTACAAAAGACCTTAAATTGACGCGTCAAACACTTCGTGGAATAAATTCATACAACTGTATGCTTCGTTGCGTAGATCCGATGAGAACCAGTCAAATTTCTGCGAGCCAGATTTTTTTTTTTAAATGTTTGGAACTGTTAACGAAGCTTCTATAAAAAGATAAGCATATATATAGGGCCTTCCTGTTTGAGTTGAATTTAAATTTACAGATTACCATGGTGTTAAATAGAGATTTCTTAGTTTAATCTGTACTGATTTTACTGGAATGAAATTAGCAAGGGTGATTTACTGCAGAACTACTTCCCAGAATTCCAAAACGCGCAAGCGCATTTGAAGTTCTTCGTATCATAACTAGTCAGCCCGCGGGCTGACTAATGATTATGATAAATCAATTTAGCTGATTAAACGAGGTATTTTCATTTGTTATTGAATAATTATTATTTTTAAGAAATACCGTTCGATTGTTTCTAACGTTTCAGTGAAATTGATGAAATAAAGTGATTGGGCGAAGACGGGAATCATGTATAGTGTAGATTGGCACTGCCTCATGCTCTGAATACTCTTTAGTAATAATAAGATAATCAGATTAAAGATATGAGATTAAAGATTGTATCTCCACGTACAACTATTATTAATAACAAATCTGCGTCTTGTTTTGAATATTTTTACGTCCAGTAGCTTATAAAGATATGATGTAAAAATTCAGTAACCATGCAATATGAAACCAATGCACATCATGGACGCCCTGTTAAAGCTGGGGAATAAAAGTTACACCACCATAATACACTACAATGTGTATGATATGGTGAAGAGTAAAACCAATACTTAAAAAAATTATATCATACAGCTGGAACAACAAATTACAAAAACAAGTCCTTTGATCAAGTGCCACTAAATTACATGAACCAAAAAAAATATTGAATGATGTTGACTGTTGAGGGCAACTTTGGTTGAAATATTGTCCAACGTGGAGTCAATGTTTTCATCCCAGGGAGGCTAACATAATTGATGTCACCCGAAAACAGTTGATACTTGGTAAATTGCTATGTAATATGCAAAACAAATCGATAGAATATCGGGTAGTATTTTGTTTTAAATAAATATTTAGATCTACAAATTTGACCTACATATAGTGCTAGCAGATCTTGCCTTAATTGTTTTTTTTTTATATTGTGACATGAAGGATATGGAGATAACGAACAGTATTCAGTCTCAAAGTCGATACAACAATACAAATAAGAGCAGAGACAACATAGACATAATGTTTTTTGCAAGTTGCGGCTGTTTCATTTTACATGTATCGCTATTAATAGATTCAAATCAATAAAATGTTGGGAAATGACCATCAATATGTTTTAAGGAGCCCAAATCTAAATGTATTTTGTTGACTGTTTTTCTAAATAGAGAATATAAGGACTATAATCCAATCAACACTTTGCAATAGTTATGTCCCTTTGATAGGTCAATCAACTATAGGAAAGAAATGACATTTCTCCTCTTTATGCTACAAAATATTTTGGGCATGCTCAAATAAATCAACTGTGTTTTAATTTTTTCTTTTGATATATGAGTTGGCCCATCTTTGGGCAATCATTATACAAGATGCACATAATTCTTCCATTCAGATGACAAATTTACAAACCAGAAAACTATAAAGGGTACTGTGAGGATTCTTTGGATTTTTCCTCAAATGGCGGCCAAGGGACATAACTTTTGAAAAGTGTGAATTCACCTATTCTTTCAATGCTGAAAAAGAAAAATATGATTTGACAAGTTTTTCAAACTATTTATTTCAAATATCTTTTTC
>PRKT01000015.1:264328-299332 GCA_003671525.1 Saccostrea glomerata
GGGGGGCTGACTTGAGCTTCATATTTTAGCGGATTAGGCACAAACTTTAATGCAATAATTAATTAATACCATTGCTTTATGCAGAAAGAATTTTATGAGTATGTGCATTACTTTTGTTATAGTGTAGACTATTCAGTGAAATATTGAATTGTATGTTGATGGGAAAAATTCTATAGAGTGCTCAACACCTTGCATGATGTTGCATCTCAGGTTAATTGTTTGGGTTACATGTATACATATAACAGTGTCTCAAATGATGTGATATCTATACACACGACAGAGTACAACTGGATTATGTCATGTGAAGATCAACTGACAGCGATACACATATATACACCACTATGGAATTGTATTTAGCGTGTGATTATTCCGGTAGTTACATAATCCAAGATTCCTCTGACTCTAAACCCTGCTTTTACATTGTGTGCAGGTTACAACGTAAAAAAGCAGGAGTTCGAGTCAGAGGAATCTCGGATTAATAGTTATAGTGTCCTTGCCCCTTTACCCCTGTTTGAATATTTATATTGCAAAGAATTGCCATGATTACGGAAGAATAATAATATGTTGAATTTAGAGACAAACCTGGGCAGATCAGACGAGAGTTGTCGTGGGCATGGTGGGGTGATCATGGTGAAGCGATTGTGATTCCTTCACTCGAGTGATTGTTGGCAGAGTAATTTCAGTATGACACACCTCAATATCGCCTTCTTTCAGTCAAGGAAGCCTTGTTGTACCGCATAATAATAGATTTGATAGACAAAAACCCGAGATTTCTCCGCATTTCATGCTTTCCGAAACTCTGCTTTGTTTACAATGCCGAAAACGGCGATAAGCGAGATAAGTCGTAAAATTTCACTGAGTTGTTTTTTGGTTCGTTTCTAATGATATTTTAATCACATTTTATATTATTTTATATCAAGTATATCTATACAATAAGTTGCTCGGTAAAATTTAATAAAAAATCATCGAAAGATTTGAGCGACATAACAAAACGTAAATTTCATTTACGTCACTTGGAGTTGCGCGGTGGATTCAAAATCGTCAGTTCCATACTCCCTTAAATATTTAAAAAATATCAAATTTGCAAACCCGATTTGAATTTATAATATCAGTTCAATATTCGTACTATCTAAAAGTTCTTTTAAGTTAGCCTTTCTGATCAAAATTGTCCGTTGTCTGTCGTTGTTGTAACTTTTCCCATTTTCATCTTCTTCTCGAGTACCAATTGGCCAATTTTAACCAAACTTGCCAAAAAGTATCCTTGGGGAATGGGAATTCAAGTTTGTTCAAATGAAGGACCATGCCCTCTCCAAGGAGTGAGATAATTGTGAATTGGTGAAAAATTAATGGCAATTTTTGACAATCGTCTTCTCAAAAAGTACTGGGCCGGCAAAGCTAAAAATCATGTGGAAGCATCCTCATGTAGTGAAGATTCAAGGCACGAGCCCCGGGGGTAGGGTGGGACCACAATGGGGTATCAAAGATTCACATAGGAAAACAGAGGAAACATCTTCTCAAGAAGCACTGGGACAGGAAAGATGAAACTCATGTGGAAACATCCTCTTGTAGTGAAGATTCAAATGTGTTCAGATGATGACCTAAGGGGTAGGGTGGGGCTACAATGGGTATCAAAGTTTGCTTACAAATACATGAAAAAAAATCTTTTACTACAGAACAGCAAAACCGAGTTTGGTCATAATTATATGGAAGCATCCTCTGTTAATGTTGGTTTATGTTTGTTCAAATCATGAGCCCCGGGGGAAGGATGGGGGCACAAAAGGTTAGGATCATACTGGGTGATCAAAGTTGAATTGCATAGGAAAAAATCTTTCAAATTCTTCTTCTCAAGAACAGCAAAGCCATGTCAATCTTAGTTATATGGAAGCATCCAAATTTGTTCAAATCAAGATCCCCGGAGGAAGAGTGGGGCCACAATGGTTGAACAAGGTTTTACGTAGGAATACATGGGAAAATAGTTTAAATTCTTCATAAAAACAACAAAGCCATGCTTGATTATCAACATAAAAGCATTATTAAGGTAATGTAATTTTTTGAATTAAAAAAATGAGCCAGTTTCTTAGGTGAGCGATGTGGCTTTTGGGCCTCTTGGATTATTTACCTTTTGAGTTTTTTTTATAATCTACCATTTGTTCAGAAAGTTTACGCTTAACAAACTATAGTTCATCAATATTTTTCCTCTTTTGATTATTAAAAATTAACTTTGAAAATCTAAATCTAACACAGTCATTGGATTTCCCTCTTTTGTTCTCACACATATGTTGTACCATTGTCCATCAAAAGAGATGCCTGGAATATACGTAAAGTCCTTTGTTGTTGCAGCATTTTTCTTATTACATCGGTTTTCATGCTGTATTCCTTTAATGCATACCCTACAGGTATCGAGTGCTGCATTTCCTTTTTAGCAATTCTATTCAAGTCACTCAGCAAGAAAACCAAAACTTTACTCACTTTGTGTCTCTGAAGCCGATATGCTGTTTCAATTACTGTTTTCCTTTTCTTTAAGGCGTCCAATACATCAAGTTTTAGAGTTAACAAACGTTTGGAAAGGCCATAAGATCTTTGGTGAAACATGTGACCATCTGTAATTTTATAACTTTTCCCATGTGTGCACTTTACAGCTTGTAATGATGGCACTTCAGCAACAAAACGTACACCACTCTGTATGTAATCGTTTATACTCTGACGCAGGCTGTTTACCCGAAGGTACAATTTTGTCGGAAGTTTACCATATTAATCGTCGGTATCTCGCAGATCATCTCCCATATGTGTCATCAAATGTTGCTTCTAAAACTGATGTGCTTTCATTGGAAAAGGTAAGAAAAGTAATTTATGTGTTCTCAAGGAAGCCATTTCACACATGATTTGGGAAGCATAACGTAAAGGAAAACTGTAATTAACAGGGGTGGTGAAAACCTTTCAAGGAAATGGACATTACATTTGTATGCCAAGTATCGGCCGATTAGATTCATCCCGTAAACTTCCATCTGGCGAAAATATTACCAATGATATACCAACGTTCATCTGGTAACATCCTTCCTCTACGTAAAGCAAGTTTTCATAACAAGTAGGAAGAATCTTTCCAACAAAGGTAGCGATACAGTTTATTTCATTTTTTTTTAACATACTCAATTTTGTCTTGAATATCTTTAGATAGAACTGCTGTTTCAGTATCCTTTTCAAAAATCCCAAGTGAGCTTGTTGTTTAAATTATCTAGTCTTATTGCTGAAAAGCAAGTACTACCAGTGACATGAGCTTTGTCTGAAATTGCTGTCCATTCATGTGTGTCCTTTGTTTAATCTTTGATGTATCTTCTTTCGATTTCTTTACATTTGTGTCTGAAGATATGGAATGATTTTGCAAGCAAACGAAGTTCTCTTGATCGTCAAGGTAAGCAAAGGATCCGTCTAAGTATATTGACATCTGCAACTACTTTTCCAATGTTGTCTACACATGCAAGCGAGTCGTGAATGCCGGAAGCTATTTCAAACATGCTTGGTTTTACTGAACTTATGGCATATGCAAACTTTGAATTTCTCCAATCACCACTCACTTGTTTCCGAAATTTGTCATGCGCAAGTTGTTTTCATACTTTCAATATTCCTAAATCTTTAATTTTCTTATTCATTAATTTAATAATATTCAAACAGTTTACCTTAATTGTTCTATGAATTTGATAGGGATACATTGTTTATTTTGATCTTGGTCTATCTTGTTATCAGTCACTCGCTTTCTGTATTTGCGAAATCTCGTCATTAAAACGACTTTGATTTGCGGCAAAAGTTGGATAACCTCATTTCCCAAAAGGTCTATATCACCTCATTTGGAAGATAATGAAGAGTTGATTCTTTTTCAATCCACAACATCTTGAATGAATGAATTTTTCTAGATCTTTATCAGCTATTGCGTCTATCATGGGTAATATTCCTGGTTTTAAAACCTCTTCAGATGTATGATGTTTCATCGAGTCCAAAATAGCTCGCGATGGTACAACAAAATTAATTTCTGGTTGTTGTGGATAACATTGTCCCCTTTCAGAATATCCATTTTGTATATATCCATTATTTTTTAAACCTGGAATGAAACGAAGAAATTTACCTTCGAATAATTTCAAATCGTTTCTTCAAAAACGTTTCACTATATATGAAGGAAGAATTTTCTATGGAATACCACTGGATCACTTCTCCAAATAACCTCCAAGCTATATGAACTAGGGAAAATGATCCTGTTGATACCAAATTGATACATTTCAGGAAAGTGTCGAGCTGATTAGCGGCTCTGAAATTGGAAAATTATAAAAGGAGGATGGAAATAATTTCTCCGATATCATGATCACAATCCACAGAATCCGAGAATGTCATTGTACATTGTTGAAATTCATATGGACTACCATTCTTCAATCAAATTTTACAGAGGCATCGTCAGATTGGAGGGGATTTGTGCAAATCTTTTTTGGAGAACCTGGTCCGTTGGTTAAGTCATCAGAGTGTACACTTTGAACTGAATTTTTTTTTTTTCGAGACATGATTTGAATTATAAAGAAGTATATGCGGTATATTGCATAATTTTATATTTGCTCCCACAAAAGTCAAATTTTGAAAACTTCCTGAAATGTGCTGAATTCAATAAATTGTATGAGAAATATAAATTAACAGAAAATATTATAGTGTCAAAGCAGTGTATTCACAATTTTTGTTTTTATGACGTCACAAACTAGTCCAATTTTATATCCTTTTTCAGAAAGAGGACAAAATTTCAACAATTTTAGCTTTAAAATTTATAGAGCGCAAGCTTGTTCAGGAAAAATATTGACATATTTCATTGATATTATCATTCTACACATTATATCCCAATATTGATCCTGAACACACATGCGCTCGGTGACTTTTACTCAAAATATTGACGAAATATGTACATTTTTCTGTAAAATTTATAAAAATCTGAAATTTACGTCATGTTTGTGACGTCATTACATACATATGGCGTCATTACTTATGAAAATATTCAGTGCTTTGAAGTCAGCATATACTCCCCTGTTTAAGAACTTAATTAAATATATCTCCATCAAAGTTTGATTTGGGGGGCAAATATTGGTTATTACCGAATAAAGTTCTTTGCCTTGGCGTTTTATTTCATTTGGAATGATTTTGAAATTCTGTGTTCTTGTTGTAACTTGTTTGTTTTGTCATTTATTTCTTAATATTTGTATCCGAGATACTCATTGGGGTGTCTTGATCAATGTTATATGATCAATGAGTTCTTTCAAATTTCTTATCTGAAAGTGGCAGTAGTAGCACACAAAAAGAAGGTATGGAAGCATTGTATCATTCCTCGATTACAGAAAAAAGGACATAATTTATTCTAGAATAATGCGCTGTGATTTTCACTATATAATCTATACTGCCCCGCCCTAGCACTAGAACCCCTGACCCTGGGGCCTTGAAACTCACAATTTTGATAGAGAACCTAATGCTGATAACGATTATGCCAACAGATTGACTGCTTGATTTCCAGGAGGTAAAGAAGATTTTTATAAAGATTGCATTAATTTTAGTGGTGTTTGGCCCCATCCTCGGTCCCAGGGAGGCAGGAATCATGAAATTCACAATTTTTGTTCCCCTTTACCTATAGATGCTTTATGCCAAAATTGATTGAGCGGTTGCAGAGAAGAAGATAAAAATGTTCAAATGTTGACGCACGACGACGGACGAAAACAGATGCAAGTAGCAATACAGTAGGTCACCTGAATTTGGTCACCTACCTGAATTTACTCAGGTGACCTATCATATATTTTAGTTTTCAGCAATAACAACAAAATTGTCAAAACGTATACATTTTTGAGAAATACTTTATTACGATCGTTCATAATCTGAAAATTAAAATTTGTAATAATTATAATATCATTAACAGTAACATTAAAGGAAATGAAAATGCGTCAATTCAACAATCATCATCAACAATCAAGAATCATCTGGAATAACAAAGAGAAAAATCATAATTCCTCTTTTGTTGATTTGTTGAGCTTAATAAAGCTCTTTAGAAAAGCAATTGTTAAAACATTTTATAAATATAGAATCATATATTCGTTGTCTGAGATATACAAGTCTTTTCTGTTTGGCATTCTTTATCGACAAGGTTGTCCGGCGAGGAAGAACTTTCAAGCAAGTTATTTATCGCACAATCCAAATTTTCGGGCACTGAGGAAGATTCCGTCTGGGTGTTCATAGTGCAATCGATAGATCCATTTGCATGAGATGACTTGTCATGGTTGTTGGTTATGCTTCTAAGTTCCCAATGCTTACTGCTGTTGCTCATATCCTGATTATTTGGAATCAACTCAGCATCTTCCCCTAGCATGGCAGAACTTAACGAGATTGTTCTACAGGTAAATGCAGCTCTTAAAAATTTTCTGAAAGTTTTACTCATAAAACAATAAATTGCAGGATTTAGAGATACTGTGATATAAGCAAAGCACGGCGCAAATAATTGCAAATGATACGAAAATGCTGTCGCTGGAACATTTAGTGAATTCATTATTGCTGCTACGTGAAGGGGTAGCCAACAAACTGCAAATGCCAGGGTTACGACAAATGTCATCTTCACAATTTTTCCTCTTATTTTCAGTGTGACAAGTGCCGCCTGGTTTAGTCTAGCACCACGCCTCAAGTGCGCACGAAGTTTTTGAGCAATCTGAATGTAACAAAATCCCACTAATGTCTGTGGAATCAGATAAAAGAAGATAAACATGCAAGCTGAGTAAGCTTTTCGTTCGTCATCTTCCATTTCCTCCACACAAATGGGACGAAACGCCTTTACTTCCCGCACAACCATTAGTACCCATGAAAATACGATGAAGGAGAACACCCATAGAGCTATGATAATGTAGCACGTGTTTTGAGGAGTTCTGCAATTATTGAAAAACAGTGATAATTAAAAAATATTTGTTAATAAACATTGTCAATTTTATACAAATAACAACTTGTAGTAACAAAAATAAAATAAAATGTAACGAATAATAATCAAGCTGAAAATTCACATTTTGTCCAGCGTCCGTCTGTCTGTATTCTTATCATATTTTCAAATTTTTCTCAAGAACCACTGAACCGATATCAACCAAACTTGTCAGAAAGAATCCCCGGGTGAGAGGGATTCAGGTTTGCTTAAAAAAGGCACCTTAGTCCAAGTGAAGATAAAGATACATGAAAAATTAATATCTTTTAACAAGCTTCTAATCAAAAACCACTAGGCCAAGAAGGATGAAACTTAAAAGGAAGTATCATCCGGTAGTGTGGATTTAAATTTCAATTCCTGACCCCTAGAGGTAGGGGTTGTGTTCAACCATCTTGCTGAATCAGTTCAAAATGGTAGTATACTTTTGAAATCTGAGTTTGTGGCATGACCAACACTACGTCTTTGCTTTCAAAGACTACTAAAGTTAGGTTGTATTCAAACCAATATACAATGAGAGAGAAAAAATTAAAAAGGGAAATGTGTTGGATTTTACATTTCATGCTGTGGTAGCCATCAGACTTGACTAAAACTGCCTTTTCCGGTTTAATGACCTATATGCATTTGCTTATGTAATATTGTTCTGTTAATGTTAACAATATTGGATCGTTTTCTACAGTTTGAGTTGTGTGTTTTTAGGCTATAAATTGTTTTTTATTGTTAGCATATTAAGCTGAATTTTTAGTGTATAATTTTTTTTTTAATTTGAATGCGCGTCTTTTGAAAAGAGTGTGGATGGATATGTGTACAATCATTAAGAATTCTTTCATATAAAACGTAATGAATGTAAACGCATTCTGCACCGTAATGGCGAACACTCAAAGAGTGTCAATGAACGTATTATTTGAAATGAGACAAGGACTTGCTAAGCCAACCTGCTAAAGGGTCACCATCTTTGCTTTCGAAGGGATTTCAAACTGAAGAAAATTTCGGATCGAAAACACTTTGCTGACGAAGATTAAGGGTCTCAGATGTTTGAAAATCCATGTTTTAGGAAGTCTTCAAATTAACCACATGTTTCACGAGTAGATTTCATTAAATGTGAATCGGAGATGATTTGTTGCCCATAAATGAGAAAAATAATGCAAGCATCGACCTTTTGGAATTCAAAAGAGAACCTAAGGGGCTAAACAAATCAAACATCTATTTCTCTTGGATGGGATACAAAGAAGATTTGAGATATCTTGGAGCGATGCTAATGCTATTAAGTAAATGCTTGTAGTAAAGTGTTAATAATCTTCTCCTTTAACCAGTCATTGACACAGAGCATTGTCTATTCTTGGATGTAAATAATATGAACTAAGTAACTTTGATTTGCATCCTTAACAGTCTAAACATACATTTGATAATCGATCAAAAAGCCAGGTTTTATTACAGCACCTTTTTTGTCTTACTTTCTAACTCAAAATTTTTGGGGGAAACAGAATTCTTCATTAAAAACTATCACCGATGAATCTACAATTGTATCATTTCAAGAAGCATGCAAAAGGCGAGTGTGAATATAAAGGGGAAACCTTTGGATTTAGGTTTGATAAATCATGGTGTGGAAGGAAAGGCTTCAATGGGGGATTCAAGTTTTACATAGGGATACGCACATGTAGGAAAATATTTTAAAATCTCCCCCATGAACAGCAAAGCCATGTTTATAGTCATATCTATATGAAACATTTTTAGAAAGAGTCGATTCATCTTGGTTCAATCCATGACCCAATCATTGTCCAAATCAAACGCTGCCCAAACGAAACCAAAGCTTACTTAAAATGTGCTTTTGCCCTCTGATTCTTGTGTCTTTGTCTTCTGTTGTTCTGTGGTTGTATATTAAATATATTGGGGGGGGGGGGATTGCGTCAAATATTGAGGGAAATAATTCTTACCTGTATGATCTTACTCTTTTAGGATGTACAATGACGAAATAACGATCGAATCCTATCGCCGTTAACGTCATTACATTGACGGACATGAAGACCACCATTAAGTACTGTACCATTTTACCTAAAACATAATTATAGAATATCAGAACCTGGTAAAGCAAAAAGATGTATTCATATAGAACAGATAGCGTTATTGATACAAAAACAGATCAAGTTCAGTATGAATCATTGCATGATACATGTTTTTGAAGATCGTATTATAGACACAGTAAAGAATATAGCAAGTTAAGCTTTCCCCCCTAAAAACCAGAACTGTCTGACGAGACAGTACCTCCAATGGCTTGTACTTATAATAAAGAAAGAAAATTAGCACTTGGACTTGAAACTTTACTATAGCAATAAATAGAATAATGATCCATGGTTAAGTTACTTTGCATCCAGAATTAAACTGTAGCGAGAGTAACCATTTAAGGTAGTCCGATCCACAGGTTTATAAAATTAGCAGTTAAGTAATAAAAAATACTCATTAAAGTATCGCTGAATCCACAAAGTTTTGCAAATTAATCCACAGTATTTCTTTAAAGTTAACGATTTAATTTAATCATATTATATAGGGAAAATTGTCAAATCTCCCAACATTTTTGCAGAAAAAGCGAATTGGAATACCGTCAATGCATTTTGTAATTGCAAATTGATCAACAAATATATTTTAGGTTAAAAAACAATAGGTATCCAGGCATTCAGAGAAATTGTCATATACTTATTTGGTATTCTTTGTCTTCTATTTCCGTCATGTATTCTATAATACATAGTGTAAAAGGCTTTTGCAATCATTGCAAGACACCACAAATCACTTTTTATTTCATATCATGCTAATAAACATTGGTATGTAAGGCTGGATTCAAGAAAATCTTATTTCTCTAAACCTTTATTATTTTTTTTCCCTTTTATAGGGTACAAATGTCAACTTTTTTGAGACATTTTCTAAGACTCTTAAAATCTTGAATCTTATAAAGATAATAAAATGAAAACTGTTAGATGAAAAAAAAAATCATTTTCAAGCTTCTTTCTGATGCATTTCAAATCAAATATCAATTTCTGGAGTTATCCTTCCTGGCTGAAGATCGGATATCTTAATTTAAAAGATTACAGATTTTGTTGTTGTTGTTAAAATGGCAATATCAGTCATCAAAATAAAAAAAAATCTATAAAAGTAATTACTTAATTCATTGTAGTCTGTTTGCATATCACGTTATATTAAAATCAGACAAATTTGTAGGAGCAGTAGCATACCTTGAAAGCATTTCATTATCAGCCGCAGCGGCCGATCTATTTGTGGTCGTGTTAGAAAGTTCACATGGGGAAATGAGACGTTTTTTTTATTATTAGTTCAGTAAAATAATTCTTAAATGATAACATGTACAAATTAATGAGTAAAATATATTAAAAACTTGCTCTAAGTATTAATTTTCCGTATAATAATGACGTGGGACAATTCAACTAGTAAAAATTATTTTGAATAAGCTACGGCTGCAAATGACAAATGGATTATAAATTTTCCCTACATTTTACACCACACCTTGCATCATAGCCTACTCTGCAGAAACCATTGTCATTATCACGTGACAAAGATCCAGGGTAACAGCACGACGCCTACATCTTCATTTTGATGACAATAAATTTTTATCAATAATCATTGACTTTATAACATAGATGAATCAATTTTATGAGCAAATGCACTACAATTTCCACTTTTTTAATTTTTAAAAACAACAGTGCGACATTTAACTCCGGACACGACATTTGTCCGGACTTTCGCCAACCACTTTTCCAAAGATACATGGAAACCATTTATGTCATCTGGTGGGATTATTTTAATCGCACAACATGGACTAAACTTTACACCTGAATATCTTCTAGTTTAAAAGATATTACACCTTCAATCAAGAAATCCCATGGGATTATGGTGGGATTTTCTCTCCTAACCAATATCGGTGTGTTCCCGTTTTGCACACATTTGATAATTAGTATAAAACAATAGGTGTGAAGTGTGTTTTGATAGCAATTATAGTCTGATTTCTAGTTTGGATTTACCTGTGAATACCTGATTTAGCTTAATGTATTCTTCAGAGGTTTAATACAATTTTGTAAGCATTTTATTAAAATTCTATATATATTTATGGGAAAATATTTTATTTTATTGAATAAAATAGAAATATTTATCTAATATTAGTTATTACTTAAGTCCAATTTCTTAAAAAAAATACTTTTTAATCTTCAGGCACGTAGCATCGTTTTGGAAAGTGGGGGGTCAGCCAGAGAATTTTTTTTTATACTTACATGTAAAAGATTTTTGTATTTATTCTCTTATTTTTTCACTATAAGTTCACCTTTCATATACTTAGTAGGTATGGTATAGACTATAGCAATTAAGTAATTATCTCACCTGGTCAAATTCCCGTTTTTCACACATTTTTTAATTACCTGTAATTCAAATGTGTGCAAATCGGGAACAAACCCCAATATCCCACCATTATTCTGTGGGAGAAAAATGAGTTCTGTGGGATTTTTTCTCCTATAGAATCAAAACTCCCATGTTTAACCTTACATGGGATTTTTTATCTCATAATATGTGAAATGGGACAAGAAGTTCTATAAATGTCACAAATAGGATTAAAAGTTCTCTATCAAAATGATTTTTAGAATATTTTATCCTACAGGAGAATGGAAATTGTTTTTATCTCTTAAATTTTTCCCTTTGAAAATTTCAGTCCTAGCTCTTTCAATTTATCATTTTACATTTAGAAAGTACATGCTATTGCAAGAAAAATAATACCAATTTGGAAAAATTTCATTGAGAAATAAAAAAAAGTTGTGGACATTTAAGAGAACACACTTGTACGATTAACAGAGTAATATTACATGATGATGGATTCTCCCTATGAAAATTTCAGTCCTCTTCAATTTATCATCTTACATTTAGAAAGTACATGCTATTGCAAGAAAAATAATACCAAATTTGCAAATTTTCATTGAAAAATAAAAAAGTTATGGCCATTTAAGAGAAACATTAACCTTAGTCATAACTTTTAAACAGAACAAGGGCTTTCATCACAGATGTATTTTTTGTAACAAGTCCTTCATTTGGGTACAAAACCTAATGACCTTGACCTTTGGAGTTCGACATGTATTTGCGAGAATTCAACTCTCGCCATAGGCTGTCATACGGGGGGGGGGGGGGGATCAGTGTTTCACAAAGACATCTTGTTTTTTATTTAGTCTACTAATGGAAAATGAAATGAGTGACCAAAGTTCAAGCCTGATTAAATTCAAGTTCGTATTTTCTAGAATGACCTTCGATACTTGTATAGGGGAGTTAATACCGTCAAAGAAAAGAATGTCACCTAGCTTATAATCTCGATCGTCCATAGGATTTTAAAATGAACGCATGAAAGTTCATAACATTGATTCTCGAAGCTTTCTTTTGTCGCCGAGAATAACTAAAATAGAGCTGTTGGGGCGTGTTTTGCCTAACATAAACCACAGCAGAAGAAACACACTTTTTAGTTCTCGATTTTAATATCACCGGTGCCATAAGCACGCAGAAATGGCATTTCAAACTATGTAATAAAGGTGTTTTAAGGAGTAATTATGTTGCCGACTTATCCATCGCTTTTCATATAGACAAGTAATTTTTAAGACTAGCTCTTTTTATAGAGCCCTATACTCTTAGCCGAATTTAGAACAGACAAATCTAATAATACTCACGGATAAAATACGGAACGGAAAGCGGAAATGAAAGGAAATTATTGTACCACATTTATCAAATTACCAAAGAATAAATCACACCACAGAGATACATGTAATTAAAAAAAAAAGTTTATTAATAATCAGAGATTAAAAGAAATAATCAGACTAGTCTTTATTAATTCTCTTTTAAAGAAATGCAAAGGGCACGATAAATTATTTTAGTAGGCAGCTCCACCATATTAAAATGTAAAGAAGTAAAATAATTATTTAAGACCAAGGTGTTCAATATGAATGTTGAGAATTTGATATTTATGAAGACCTTGTGAGCAAAAAATTTAGTATGAGTATGTAAAGTAAAAGCTCAATAAAAGAATTAAAATAATTCTAAAATTTGTTTGAAATCTAAAATAAGGTGACACAAAGCATTCAAAACTGCCATTTCCTGAGATCATGTTACAGTAACTCTTTTCAAACGATCCAATTTCGGATCCATATTTTAGAGCAACTCAGAATATTTTCAGCTCTCAAAAAATTGTAAATGCTACCTTTTCTGAAATAAACGTATTTATAAATTGCATCAATTACATTTAAAATGTATTATAAATATATGCAATCTAATTAAAGTCAGATTCTTTGATCCGCTCATGTGAGCGGAATAAACGATATGATATAATTGTAAATCTACGTATTTACTCTGAATATTTTTAAGGATAAAAAAAAGATGTAACCATTTACTGTACATATATATATATATATATATATATATATATATATATATATATATATATATATATATATATATATATATATATATATATATATATATATATATATATTGGTGTTTGTCAAAATAAACAATTTATACACAATAATATCTCCATGTATAAATCCATAGTCCTTTATTAAAAGAGAGTGTATTGATTTTTTTCCCATTATAGCGATTTGTGACCGCTGTCACCACATGTATAATTGACGTTTACTTCGTTAATATTTAAATTTTGTGAGATTGACTTCAAACAAATAAAAAGAATATACAAATATTGGCACATAATCAACCCTTTATTGCAAAAAGAACCATAATATCATTGATAATTTATGATGCATTGCTCAAATAACAAACTTCTTTTTAGCTCACCTGAGCCGAAGGCTCAAGTGAGCTTTTCTGATCAAAATTTGTCCGTTGTCTGTCGTTGTAAACTTTTCACATTTTCATTTTCTTCCCAAGAACCACTGGGCCAATTTCAACCAAACTTGCTACATAGTCTCCTTGGGTGAAGGGGATTCAAATTTGTTCAAAGGATGGGCCACGCCCTCTTCTAAGGGGAGATAATTATGAGTTAGTGAAAGTTTAATGGCATTTTAAAAAAATCTTTTTCTCAAGAACCACTGGTCCAGGAAAGATGAAACTCATGTGGAATCATCTTCAGGTAGAGTAAATTCAAATTTATTCAAATCATGACCCCAGGGGGCAGGGTGGGGCCACAATGACCGAACAAAGTTTTACATAGGAATATTTAGGAAAAATCTTAAAAAACCTTCTTCTCAAGAAGCACTGGGCCAGAAAAGATGAAACTCATGTGGAATCATCCTCAGGTAGTGTAGATTTAATTTTGTTCAAATCATGAGGCCCTAGGGTAGGGCGGGGCCACAATGGCCGATGAAAGTTTTACATAAGAATATATAGGGAAATCTTTTTAAATCTTCTCAAGTACTTAAAAGCCATGATTAGTGATATCTATATGGAATCATCCTCCTTAGTGTAGATTTTGGTTTGTTCAAATCATAACCTCCAGGGATAGGGTGGGGCCAGAGAGATCGATCAAAGTTTTACATAGAAAAATAAAGGAAAAATCCCCAGAACAGAAAAGCTATGTTTAGTCATATTGACATGTCAGCATCCTCATGTATTGAAGATATATATTTGTTCAAATCATGGCCTTTGGGGTAGGGAGGGTAAGAACACCCCCCGTAAACTTTTCAGTTCTGATCTGATCTGTGCTTTTTCCCAGCCGATGTGCTCAGGTGAGCGATGTGGCCCCTGGGCCTCTTGTTTTAATTTTCCCCAGGGATTTTATTGATTGTATTTTGTTTTACAGCCATCTTCGCCAGCCAAGGATTTCTGATGCACTCTTCTCCAAATTGAAAACAAAAAACCGTTGAACCATAGCCTCACCTAAGCACACTGGCTACGAAAAAAAAACCCGTTCTATATTGAAAGGGGGACAGACTTAAAAATTTCACTACCTCAAGATGCTTCCAATATTACTTTTCAAGGGATTATTGTTCTTAACCAAAAATTTTTTAAAGAGATGTTTCCCATATTTTTAATTCCAATGTAAAACTCGACCAATGATACGGGCAAGTGGTTGCGTCTCTATAGGATTGAAAAATTCTCGTGAACAACGTTAAACAAAGTATTGAGAATTTTATGGAAAGTCTGGGTTTCCTTTTTATTGTTGAACCACGATAGTTTTGTAATGTATTTAGAAATTTAACACCCCAACCCCCAATATGATTTCCAAGTTTGGGAATTTTCCATACTCGTCAAAACTTTTTCAGGCAAGCTGTAAACTCATTTTTTTCATTCTCTCTCTCTTATCTAACAACAAAGCTCTATCAATGAGAGTGATGACTTTGACGTTTGAATAATTTCTAAAACGAAGTAAATTATTGACAAACAAGTTGGTGAACCAAGAATTTCAGAAGTCTCGTTAATAGTCATCATTTCTCGCCCGCGTGGCGAAGTGGTTGGAGTGTCTGCTTTGGAGTCGCGAAGTAAGGAGTTGATCCTTACGCCGCGGGTTCGAATGTGGGACGTGGAGACCTGTCTTTTGAATGAGACCGTATAAACCGAGGTCCCGCTTCGCAGTAGGTGCTGGCACGAAAAAGACCCCTCCTTGCTCAATGGCCTTGAGTGCCGAGTATAGGACAAAATTTGCAGCTCTCCGCCGGCAAGTTATTGGGTCTCCATATGAGTGAATTTTTTTTAAAGAGGGACGTTAAACAATATACAACCACTCAATAAAGTCATCATTTTGTAAATTCTATGATCGATACAATTACCTTGTCAGCAAATACAATTTATCATTGAGTCAAATGCCGATTGACGTTTTTCAAACTAATTGTTAGACCATTGTTTAAACACTTGAGTTGTCGACGGATTTTCCTGTTATTTCCCGATCACATTGCGGGTGTGACCGGTCGGCAAGAATGTTCACTCCTCCAGATGGTGCTTGATCCTACCTCTGATGTTTAGGAGGTCTGTGTTTGCTCTGCTCCTGTTTTATGTTGTTCTATGGATTTTGATCTTGAATACTGTTCATTATCTCCAAATGTTTCATCTCATACAGACACAGCCCTGGATCGCTCGCCTCCCCAATTATTCTGCCTATATATAGAACACTTTAGAAGACATTTATAATACTTTTAGCTTTATGTGCCCCCTCATTCTATAGCTGTGGCTACTGTATTAAGCTCAAAGAAAGTTTGAGTGGTAGCGCTCTCTCACAAAACTGAAAATACCCCCCCCCCCTTTCCACGCCCCTGTTCTTCTTTTTAATAACATCCGGGAAATACAAAAATGTATTTTC
The DNA here is from genome assembly GCA_003671525.1 of Saccostrea glomerata. NCBI lineage: Eukaryota > Metazoa > Mollusca > Bivalvia > Ostreida > Ostreidae > Saccostrea > Saccostrea glomerata. Next base: position 280,567 of record PRKT01000015.1, read on the forward strand.
ATTTGATTTTTTGATTACTTTAACCCAAACAAACTACATATACTTGACCTTCTATGGATGATCAGTTATGACCCGATTAGAATACATATTTATGTTGTGGTAACGCTCTGTTCAATTAATACGTAGCCACCGAACACGTGGATTTTTATTATTTCATGCATACTGTTAATGAGTTGAATCTAATAAACATCGGGGAAAAATTTGATTTGGCGGTACCTGCAACTCTTTTTATTGAGACTTTAAATGTAATAAAGTAGAACGTAAACACATAAGTTGAAACAAAGCCTTTTACAATCTCTAATGGCCATGTCATAAATAAAATACATTACATTCCTTTGGGTACTTGCTTTCATTGGATCTTAGACGTAAAATGTTAGTTTGTGCGACAAAAGTTTTAGCGTCTTTTCAACACAAGTCCATTCCGAACAGTTCACCGTTAGACAGTAAACTTAATCTTTAATTGGTTGCATCAAATTTTCTGTTTTGTGTGTTTGTTGTTTAACGTTTCTCTAGAGAATTTTTCAACTACACTTGCCCTTAAAGGAAAATTTGGTGGAAGGATATTTTTCATTATTCCTAATCTGATTGGTTAAAATGAATCGGAGTAAGCCATTGATCGTGCCTGCACTTACCGCGACACGAGGCCTCGGTTTATGCGACCTCAACGGAAAGATAGGTCTCCACGCCCCACAATGGATTCGAACCCGCGATGTAATGATCAACTCTTCCTTGCTCAGCGATTCGAGAGCAGACACTACCACTGCGTCACTTGAGCGACTTCTTCTTTGTATTGTAGAAAGTGGCCACGGGGACCAGAAACATTCTATGTAAACGTGAAAAGCCTCAAACTGTCCATTCTGTGAGAGATTGAACAAGAGGCCCACGGGCCTTATAGGTCACCTGAGTACATGTGTAGCGTGCAACGCGGCCGAGCTTGGGTGTTTGGTGATTTGTCTTGTATCACCGAGGCGTTAACCTGTTAACTCGAGTTCTTGTTGACCAAATAAAATTACAATCAAATATATACAAATACAATGGGTCTCTTCTTGATTGGACAGCCACTAACTGTGGCCAACGGGTATCTCCCGCAAGTAAATTTCTTCTTGTCCTGCCACTACAGAAGTCTCCTGGCACTTCCCCCACCTTTCACTGTGGTATGCCACCTCTCTCTCTTATATGACCAAATGGCTGCCTTATTCAGGTCTTACGCTTTGGTTCACTGTTAAACACTTAGCCGTCTATTCCCCGCAACCGTCTGCCTTATACAGGTCTTATAACGGTATATAGAAGAATAAACGAACCAATGTTTATCAACACCGTCACCAGAGAGGTTTCAAAGTATTGCAATACAACCAGTAATTATCCAAATGCAGTTCCCGTAAACTGGCAGAACTTAACTACTTGTACGATCACAAAATTAATAGTTTTTAGTGTTTAAGAAATTGAAAGGAAACGTAGGTCTAACGTTTATACGAAACTAACCATCACCGAACCAATTTCCGTTTCACTACCCTCCCCTCAGGATTATATGCGTCCCGCATATGATTAACTATTTACAATAACATCTATATACAATTCTGTGTAATGCCCAACAACTTGTGACATCATTCTAATACAAAACGTAGTCTTCCATCCACTGTGGTTTCCTCTTGCGTCTTACGAGGATGTCGTCTCCATCAAAATGGTTACTTGACTCTTGTTCTTCCTCTGCTTCATCACCTAGAGGTTCAGGCTCGTCTTCTGGTGCCGTCCTCTCATGATCAGGTATTTCGCCTTGCAAAGTTTGAGGACACCTTCGACGCATTCTGTCGACGTGTATCACTTGTGGTTTTCCACCACGTCCACAGTCAACCTTGTAGGTAAGATCCGTCATCTTTGATAGTACCTTGTAAGGGCTTCGCCAGTAACTAGTAAATTTTGGCGAGCGACCTGCCTTCCTAATTGGAAAGAATACATAGATTTGGCAGCCTGGCTCAAATTTCTGCCATGACAACTTTTGGTCGTGATACTTCTTTTGTCTAACCATGGCTGTTTTTATGTTCTCTCTGACATGTTTGTGTGCACTTTCCATGGTTTCTTTTAATTCCCAGGCCCATTTGTCTTTGGGAATGTGCTGCACTGATCTGGGCATTTCAAACATGATGTCAAGCGGTGTTGACACTTCTCTTCCCAGCATCAGGTAATTTGGAGTATAGCCAGTTGTCTCGTGAACGGAAGCCCTGTAAGCCATCATTACAAATGGTAGGTGTTTGTCCCAATCTGAATGATGGTCATTCACGTAAGCGCTTAACATTGTCACTAGCGTCTTGTTAAAACGCTCTACCATTCCATCACTTTGTGGATGGTAGGGGCTGGTCCGTGTTTTCTTAATTTGTAGAACCTGGCACATCTCCTCAAAAAGCGCACTCTCATATTGTCGACCTTGGTCAGAGTGAATTACTGATGGCACGCCGAACCGGGCAATTACTTCTTCAACAATTAGTTTTGCCACTGTCTTGGCTTCCATGTTCGGCATAGGGAAGGACTCGGTCCATTTCGTGAAATAGTCCGATACCACCAATATGTATTTATTGCCATCGTCTGTCATTGGTAGTTCTCCCAGGATGTCCGTGGCAATCCTGTCCATGGGTAAACCACTCTCAACCAATTCCATGGGTGCTCTTCTCTTCATTTGAGGACCCTTCCTTTTACAACATTTTTCACAACCTGCTATGTACATTCTGGTGTCTGCTTGCAAACCAGGCCAATAGAACTTTTGCCTTATTCGAGCCAGTGTCTTGCTCACGCCAAGATGTGCAGCTGTCCTCACATCATGACAGTACTCGAATATTGTCCGTCGTTGGCTACTTGGAACAATAGCCTGCAAGCGTATGGTCTTTCCATCTTCCTCTTCAAATCTTCTATACAGAATGTCATTTACTATACAGAGATTGTTCCATTGTGACCACAAAGAACGTAATACGTATCCTTGGCCACTGACTACACTGTACTCAGGTCTTGTCTTCTCCTTGACCCAACGTTTGACAAGGGATATATCTTTGTCTTTGTCTTGCATGTCTTTCATAGACAGCAATGGATCATCATCATCGTTTGAATCACTGGCCTGTGATATGGCTCTCACTTCGTCCGGCTTGTTACATTGCAATCCTTTCTCCCAGTTTGGATCAAAACCACACTGGCGACATGGCACACGGCTCAATGCATCTGCATTGCTGTGTTGTGTTCCTGGTCGGTGTTGAATCTCGAAATCGTATGTACTGAGAATTTCCAACCACCGTGCCAACTGTCCTTCAGGATTCTTAAATTTGAAAAGCCACCTTAAGGAGCTATGGTCTGTGCGGACTATGAACTTTTTACCATAGAGGTAATGCCTAAAGTGTTTAACAAAGTGGACAACCGCGAGCAATTCCTTTCGTGTTACACAATACCTGCGCTCACACTTTGTCAACGTCCGACTTGCATAAGCAACAACCCTCTCTTGACCATCAATCTTTTGAGATAAGACTGCCCCTATAGACACATTGCTGGCATCAGTGTCTAAAATGAAGGGATGAGAGAAGTCTGGATGCCTTAAAATTGGAGTGTTGGTCAGCTTATTTTTAAGGGTGTCGAATGCCTCTTGACATTCTTTAGACCAAGCAAAGGCACGACCTTTCTGTGTCAGCGTGTGTAGGCACTTTGCAATCTTTGAGAAATCTTTGATGAATCTCCTATAATAGCTGCATAGCCCAAGAAACGAGCGTACCTCAGTGGCATTAGTAGGTACTGGCCATTGTTTTACTGCAGCTGTTTTGTCTGGGTCAGTTGCTACACCTTCCTCCGACACAACATGTCCAAGGTAAGTCACCTTCCTGGCAAACAAGCAGCATTTCTTGGCTTTGAGTTTTAGTCCTGCATTTTGCAGTCTGTCAAAAACTCTTCTAAGGTTTGCCAACATTTCCTCAAAGGTTTTGCCGGTCACAATCACGTCATCCAGGTAAACAAGACAGATATCCCTGTGAAGGCCTGCCAAGACACTCTCCATTAGGCGCTCAAATGTTGCAGGAGCACAACATAAGCCGAATGGCATGACCTTAAACTGGAATAGTCCACGACGTGTGGCAAAAGCTGTCTTTTGTTTGTCTCTGGCTCCATCTCTACCTGCCAATATCCTGAGCAGAGATCTAGAGTTGAGAAGCACGAGCTACCACTCAACTGATCCAGTGACTCGTCTATTCTGGGAAGGGGGTATGCGTCCTTGATTGTACAGCTATTTAACTTGCGGTAATCAATGCAAAAGCGGAATGTACCGTCCTTCTTTTTCGCGAGCACAATAGGCGCTGACCACGGGCTGTTTGATGGCTCGATCACACCTCTTTCAAGCATATCATTCAGCTGTTGGTCAACCTCCTCTGTTAGATGAGCGGGTACCCTCCTTGGTGGTATTTTGATCGGATGGTTGTCCCCAGTATCAATCCTGTGTTTGACAATTCCTGTGCGTCCCAAAACTTTATCAGACTTTGCAAAGAGATTGGTATATTCATACAAAAATTTATAAGCTTCTTTTTTCTGCTTTCGTGTCAAGCAGCTTGAATATTTCTTCAGCATCTCAACCAAATCAGGTCTTAACTTCTTGGGTTTGCTTGACGTATTCTCCTCTTTTGATTCAATCACTCTGACTTCGCTGAGTTGTCCAATAACCGTACCTTGGTAAATGACTTTGGATTCCTCGCCAACATTAAGCAAACGGACTGGTACCGTCTCTTGTGGTAAGACCAGTGTTCTGGCTGTGATGTAGCCTTCTCTTGGTATATCAGACACAAATGGTTCTACCAAGCATGTATCCCTCGGAACATGTTTGCAGTCCTTCAAGACTTGTCCCTGCGTGATGATCTCACTTCTAGGAGGAATGCTGATTATCTTTGTTGCGGTTATTCTGCTGCAGCCAATGTAACCCTCAACAAACATTGGTATTATCTTATCTCTTATGTGAAGCACCTTTTGACTCATGTCGACCGTACATACATTTGACAGTAGAAAGTCAAGTCCCAATATTCCATCTGCCTGAATCTCCGCAATGACAGTAGTCGTATGCGTTACCATTCCCTCAATATTAAGTGTTATGTCCGCCTTACCCTTGACAGACAGCTCACTTCCATTGGCAGCTAAAATGCTCTGGTTAACCTTCTGCAGCTTTGGTCTGATGTTTTCTGCTATTTTCTCGTACATTGTTGAGGACAACAATGTCATTGTTGCCCCTGTGTCAACCATGAATTTAGCTTGGACACCTTGCACAGAGATATCTATGTACATGCCTGCTTCATCTAGGGAAGATCCAACTCCAATTGATCCACTTGGACAGGCTGACGTCTGTTTACTTCGTACTGGCCTGCCTAATCCCTTTTTCTCTTTTGATTCCTTGTGTTCACTTTCACAGGGTCGTTTCTTCAGCCTCGGGCAGTTACGTTTTATGTGGCCTTCCTTGTTACACTCATAACAACGCAATGGTTTGCCACTCGCATGTTTGTCATATGTTTTACTGACTGACCGATTCAGCTTCAGCTTTTGGATCTCGTTTGTTAACGTATTAATGTTAGCCTCCATCGTCTTCATCCACGTCTCTAGACTGGTCTGGCTAACCTCTGTGATTTTTGACTGTTCTGATGCTGATACTCGAAGATGGCCTTTTGCTTCTAAGTTTCTGCTCTCTGCACGATTATAAGCCTCTAGTTCAACGGCTAGACGGATAGCTTCATTCAGGTTTTGAGGACGAGATTGTTTGATGCGGATCCTCATCTGTGAATCTACCAAGGCATCTATGAATGCATCTTTGGCCAGCGTTTCTCGTACATCACCAGGTGCTGAAGCGTAGGCCAGATTGGTTAGTCGTCTGATGGCCTGACCTAACTCTGGTATGGACTCCGATGCTCTTTGCCGTCGTTCCTTAAGCTGAACACGATACAGATCTGTTTGGTTGGGAGGGGAGAACCTCTCCTCAAGGGATCTGACCAGTGTCTTATAGTGCTGTCCAGTATCGCTTGGCAAGTCACCTAACACTGATTGTGCTTGGCCACGCAGTGATACAGCCAAGTAAAGACCCTTCTTATCTTCCGTCCAGCCGTTTACAACAGCGCAAGCCTCAAAATGTGATTTGTAGTCAAGCCAGGAACTGGTTCCGTCATACGTGGCTGGCTTGATTATATGGCCTGTCTTGGTATTATCTGTCCCTATTGACTGCCTATGTGGTTTTGGCGTGTCAAATAGATGGCCTGTCACAAGGTCGTCAATCCCAGCACTTGGTGTGTTGCTTGGTTTGCCTTCGTCTGGAAATCTAACTTTAGGCCGTGCGCCGTACTCGTCAAATGACACATCTCCTGACATACCGGCCGGTTGATAATCAGTACTGTGTGTTGCATATCCAGATTCTTGGCTTGCCGCATTTGTCTGACCCTCGTTGCTGGTTGGCGTTCTCATCCTTTCTAAGAGCTTCTCCATTCGCTCTATAGTTTCTGACACTTTCTTGGACGTATCCATGGTCAAAAAAATCCCGACGCTTGCCACCAAATAATGTAGCGTGCAACGCGGCCGAGCTTGGGTGTTTGGTGATATGTCTTGTATCACCGAGGCGTTACACTCAGGTTCGTTAACCTGTTAACTCAGGTTTTTGTTGACCAAATAAAATTACAATCAAATATATACAAATACAATGGGTCTCTTCTTGATTGGACAGCCACTAACTGTGGCCAACGGGTATCTCCCGCAAGTAAATTTCTTCTTGTCCTGCCACTACAGAAGTCTCCTGGCACTTCCCCCACCTTTCACTGTGGTATGCCACCTCTCTCTCTTATATGACCAAATGGCTGCCTTATTCAGGTCTTACGCTTTGGTTCACTGTTAAACACTTAGCCGTCTATTCCCCGCAAACGTCTGCCTTATACAGGTCTTATAACGGTATGTAGAAGAATAAACGAACCAATGTTTATCAACACCATCACCAGAGAGGTTTCAAAGTATTGCAATAAAACCAGTAATTATCCAAATGCAGTCCCCGTATACTGGCAGAACTTAACTACTTGTACGATCACAAAATTAATAGTTTTTAGTGTTTAAGAAATTGAAAGGAAACGTAGGTCTAACGTTTATACGAAACTAACCATCACCGAACCAATTTCCGTTTCACTTGTAACAACTTTCCAACAATTGAATTGGTTCGTGTTTTAAATCAAAGGCCATGGAATTCAAAATTTTGAAAGAGGCACCATTGCTTATCATAACTATACACTTAGCTTGCTTACTTTGGTTACTTAATACCCAGAGGTAAATAAGAGTTACAAAGAGAAAATGCATTTCCACCTTATAACCAGTTGTGCAACCCACCCAAGGAACCACTGATCCTTGGGGCACATATTTCGAAATTCTGTAAATTTAATCATAAATTTTATTTAAGGAATAGCTGTCTTATTTTTCGATTTCATGATGTGCTCAATCGATTGATCATCGGCGTGAAATTGAAAAATCTGACAGTTATTCCTTATATTTCGCCAATCCACGTGCTCCAAGCCCTGCATCTGTCTTGGTGTTTGTTCCGCCCTGCACGTGGTTTTTTTTTAACCGCGCCAATACAGTACATTTACAATTTGTAATTTTATCTCGGACAAAGACATTGGAAATGTAAATATATCATCATAAATGGTTGATTAATACCAAAAAGCAGATATCAAAGCATTAATATATTTTCAGACTATGTAACCCCCACCCCAAGTACCCTGAAATTAACCATTTTGGAAGAGGCACCTTTAACATCATTAATATGTACTTAGAATAATGGCATAATACGCAGGGGCAAAGGAAAAGGTTTTCGAAGAATTAAAAAATTTTCACTATATAATCATTGGAGCCCTGCTCTAACACCAAAACTTCTGACCCTGGGGCTCTGAAATTCATGAATTTAAAAGAGGCATAACTATGTACATAGTACATTGGTTTATACTCAGGAGCAGAAAAGATTTTGTTTAAAGAATTTTAAATGTATTTTCACTATATAATCAATAGAGCCCTGACCCAGAGGCCATGAAATTCACAATTTTTGAAGAGACACTCTTATTCAACATATATTAATGTAATTGTTAAGTTTACTTAATACTCAGAAGCAAAGAAGATGTTTAAAGAATTAATTTATTTTCACTATATGATCAATAGAGCCCCACCCTAACACCAGAACCCCCAACCCAGGGGCCATGAAATTCACAATTTTGGTAGAGATGTTCTTGCTCATCATAACTATGTACTTGGTTAGTTTTTTTGATACCCAGGAGAGGAGAAGATTTTTAAAGAATTTATTATATGCATTTTCACTACATAATTAATAGAGCCCCGCCCTAACACCAGGGTCTGACCCTGTGGCCATGAAATTCACAATTTTGATAGAGGACTAAATGCTAAATACAATCATGCAAACAATGTAACTGCTTGATGTCCAGGAGTAAAGAAGATTTTTAAAGATTGCATTAAATTTAGTGGTTTTTGCCCCACCCCTCAGGCCCCAGGGAGGCAAGGACCATGAAATTCACAATTTTTGTTCCCCTTAACCCATACATGCATTATACTAAATTTGGTTGAAATTAGTTCAGTGGTTCCAGAGAAGAAGCTAAAAAATGTTCAAAAGTTTACGAACGACGGACGAGGTACGACGACTGACGAAAAGAGATAGCAATATGTCATCCGAGTTTACTCAGGTGACCTAACAAATCAAGGACCGTAGGTTTGAGGCTTTATCTTACTTGTAAAACATGATTTTAATGATGCAGTAGTAAACATTCTTTACAGAATAGACAGTCACAGCTAAGTAGCTTGGCAGCATAACAGGTAAAATTCCTCTGGAATTACATTGCAAAACATAATTTGAAGATAAATGATGAAATAAACACAGCAATTAGCTGAGGTCAATAATAAACAATGGGGGAGACTACAAAGTAAACCAAATATTCTGTTTGAAAATATTTGTGCAGTTCATTACCTCTAAAAAAAAGGAAAGATTTATTAGTTTCATTGATGACAAATCATTTGAAGGCATGCTTAGAATTCTAGATTTTAACAAAAATTGAGAAACTATCTTGTCAGGGGCTTGGAATAGAGAGAAGATTGCATCAGTGATATCAGAGGAATAAGAAAATATTATGTGGACAAAGGGTTTTCTTGGCACCGATAATCCTCAAAAGTTGTTGGTTAGTACTCTTATTTATTTATTAACTTACACAGTTCACATTAAGAGCTTGGCAAGAGCAAAGAAACTTTAGGATTGGACCGAACAGAGTCACAGTCTGCACACAGCCTTGTGGAACAAAGAATCTGGAATAAGACAGCGCACGTTTCCAAACCCAACAGAGGAGGGTTACAGCTCAGAAATCGTCAAATTCCCTTACTTATGCAGCAATATACGTACCTTCACCACTTGCATACGTGTTTATAGGTATCAGTTGAATTGTTACGCAACAGCATGCTTTTTCTAAAACGAGGTACAGTAGGGGGACAAAAATCGTCGGAAACCCTCGGGTGATCTCGTCTTAAGTAAAGACGAAATCACCCGTGGGTTTCCGACGATGGGGGACAAAAGTCTTGAGAAAAAAAAATGGCGTCACGTTTCCAACGCAAGCGGGACTACTCGTACAAAAACGGCTTTGACAGCTCATTTGCCCAAAGTGAATAAAACAACTTACCTCAGTATTTAGTTATGTGTCCCTTTAATCTGATGACCTGCTGTATTCTTCAGGGAAAGGATTCACAGATTTCTGACGTAGTTTAAGTTTATATCCCGCCATATTTGCAGTGTGTGTTTAGAAAGTTCGTCCGGGGAATTGATCATGTGTATTTGTGATTGAAGTTTTCTTTATATAAATAACCAAATATTCTCTATAATATTTAAGTCCGAAGACTGTGCAGGCCAGCTCATGTTCTTAATTCTATTTCTGGCGACAAATTCCTTAGTCAAACGGGACCGATGTACTGGAGCGTTGTCATCTTGGAAAAGGTAACTCCCATCTGCGAAATGGCGAGCTATAACAGGCAAAAGGTTCGTGTCCAAGATATCAATGTACTTCTCTAAATTTATGTTCCCTTCAACTCGACACAATGTCCCAACACCGTTAAAACAGACGCACTCCCAAACCATAATGCTGAACTTGTGGCCATGTTGTCTCGTCGCTAAGTCGGGTCTCCAACCCTATCCTGTTTTTTTTGCACACATAAACACGGTTATTTTGGCCGACATATATTTGAGATTCGTCACTAAAAAATCACTTTTGACCACTGGTTTCTTACAGTCCACCACCTCATCTCTCTGCACCACGACAAGAGCTTTTTTATGTTGACAGTTTTGATGACAACTTTTTTCCGATATACACCTCTGTAGAATCCGTTTTCCTTCAATCGTCGTTTGAGAGTCTTTTTAGACACGGGCGTTGGTCTATTTTCATTGAATTGTGTTTTTCTCCTAGGGGAGCGAGACGATCCCTGTTCACGATCCTCTGCAGCCTCCGAAATTTCCGATCGCAATTCGAACGGGGTCTGCCTGATCTCCGGCGGTTTTCGAGCGATCCGGTCGTTTGAAACTTACCAATAACTCGGTAAACTGAAGCTAAAGATCGGTTGACGCTTTGTGCAATGTCTGACACTTTCTCTCCATTCAAATACAGTTCTACAATGACTTCTTTCATCGGTAATGAAATTTCTTGACGTTAAGCCTCCATTTTGTTTACGTCGATAGAAAGACAAAATCACATGGAGCATACAAATAAAAATACGCCATAGACACGTGATACATACTTACCTATTGTACTAAATGGGGATTTCTAAAGTTTGAAACCGCTGCGATGTAAACAAATTTTATAGCGCAAGATTCTGTGACATGTTACAGCGACGCCATTTTTTTCTCAAGACTTTTGTCCCCCTACTGTAAATTATTGACAAACAAATTGATAAAACAAGATATCAGTAATCTTGTTAAAAGTCATCTTATCCGAAGTTCTATGGTCGATACATTTCCTTGTCAGCAAAATATTACAATTTATCTTTTTTTTCGCGAATGTTTCACTTCTATGACGATGCCACAACCTTAGGTAGGGAGCTGCAAATCGCACTTGCAGCCTAATTCTGTGACAAGTAGTCACATCCTTTAGTTCGGCCCCAATCTTCTGCAAAGGGATTCGATTGATTTTTTTTTCATGAATTAATGTTTTACTCAAAAAGAGACAACAATGGGATTCAAAACTAGGTAAGGTAAACTAGGTTTGTCGAACAAAACATGAAAAAAATGCTTAAAAATCCTCCCCACTTAATTACCCTATCGAATCTTCACCCTGATATTATGTAACAATTCAGAACGTATTCGAAATATGATTTCCGAAACAATGTTTATAATTTCGGAAAATGTTGCCTTTTCCATAAGTCATGTCATGAAAACAAAGCGATGTGTCAATGCTTATTCCTTTGGATGTGGTTTTCAAATTTGATCACATTCAAAAGGATACACTCTTACACTATCAAACAAAACAGAGGTAGCTTTGATATTCGTGCAAAAAATAATTAATAAGATCCATTCTGGGAAACAATGCAACAATTTTGGGTGTTGCTAAAACGAAATCATTTAAAATACATAAATTTTCTAAAAAACGATGTATGTTATACATATTTAATCACTTCTTAATAAATACAAGTTGATTTAGTCATGTTAAGTCTCTTACGAAAACCGCTGACATAGTAGTGACGTAGCATCGTTTTTGAAGGGGGGGGGGGGGGGGCAGAGAAAAAAGGCGAACTCGATAGGCGAAAAATGATAATTGAGGATAAATTCCAACTCCAATTTCTTTCAGTTCAATTTTTTTACACCAACATATTACATTAATTTAACAGACAGAAAGTATTGGGGGTTTCAATGAACATTTCTATAGTAACAAGAGGCCCACGGGCCTTATAGGTCACCTGAGAATCGTGTAACAACTTTCAAACAATTAAAATTGGCCATGAAATTCACAATTTTGAAAGAGGCACCATTGCTTATCATAATTATAAACCTAGCATGCATACTCTGTTTACTTAATACCCAGAGGTAGATAAGAGTAACAAAGAGAAAATGCACTCCCACTTTATAACCAATTGTGCACCTCAACCCAAAGGAACCACTAACCCTTGGGGCACATATTTCAAAATTTTGCAAATTTTATCATAAAATGGTAGATTAATACTAAATTGCAAATTTCAAAGCATTAATTTATTTTCAGACTATGTAACCAACCAACCCCCCTCCCGACCCAGGGGGCATAAAAAAATAACGAAATTGCTAGATACACCTTTCTTCATCATAAATATATATATATACTTGGATCATTGGCATAAAACACAGGAGCAAAGGAAAAGATTTTCAAAGAATTTTCACTATATAATCAATAGAGCCCCGCCCTAATACCAGAACCCCTGATCCTGGGGCCATAAAATTCACAGTTTTGGAAGAGGCACTCTTGCTTATCATAACTATGTGCTTAGTTAGTTTATTTAATACCCAGAAACAGAGAAGAAGGGTCTTTTTTAATCAATAGAGCCCCGCCCTAACACCAAAACCCCTGACCCTGGGGCCATAAAATTAAAAATTTTGGAAGAAGCGTTCTTGCTCATCATAACTTTGTACTTAGTTAGCTTATTTAATACCCAGAAGCGTTTTTTAAAGAATAAATGCATTTTCACTATATGATCAATAGAGCCCCACCCTAACACAAGAACCCCTGACCCTGGGGCCATAAAATTCACAATTTTGGAAGAGGCACACTTGCTCATCATAACTATGTACTTTATTTTATTTAATACCCAGCAGCATAGAAGAAGATTTTCAAAGAAATAATGCATTTTCACTATATAATCTATATAGCCCCACCCTAACAAAAGAACCCCTGACCCTGGACCCATGAATTTCACAATTTTGGTAGAGGACTCTATGCTCATTACATTCATGCCAACAGTTTGCCTGCTTGATGTCCAGGAGTAAAGAAGATTTTTAAAGATTGCAGTAATTTTGGTGGTTTTGGCCCCACCCCTCAGGCCCCAGGAGGGCGGGGACCATAAAATTCACAATTTTTGTTTCCCTTCACCCATAGATAGTGTATACCAAATTTGGTTGAAATTGATTCAGTGGTTTCAGAGAAGAAGCTGAAAATGTTCAAATGTTTACACACGACGGACGACGACGGACGAAAACGGATAGCAATAGGTCACCTGAGTTACTCAGGTGACCTAAAAAGGTTATATTTGGTAAACAGTTGAGGGGATCGTAAATTTTGGCCGTGGTTTGCGACGATGCCCTTTCCGGCAAGCCCGAATAAACACTTCGATTGTAAAACTGGTTGTTAAAATTTTATACAAAATAGAATCGCTTCCTGTCAACTAAATTCTTGGAGAGATAGAGTTGTAAATCTTAACTGTATTAAAATTAATGTATCATATTTACATTCAATAAAAAAGTGTGATTTTTTGGAAAGAAATTCCTTTGTAAGAATTGTTTTCTTATATTTCAGCTATAAATTCATATTTAAATTTCTCAATTTGCATATCATGCCACTCATGGATTTATAGGGGACCACGTCCCCTCTCCTTTTTGTGACCAAAATATAAATAAGATTCAATTAATAAATCAATTTCTTGTGTGACTTTGGGCACCTACTTGTACTCCGACATTAGCTGCCCTCCTTTTCAAGATTCATGGATTCGCCAATGCATGCATAATCTGAATGTCAAAACTAGTTCTTTTTTCTTAACTGATACACGTATGTATGCTGCCCTCCTTTTCAGGATTCATGGATTCGCCAATGCATGCATAATCTGAATGTCAAAACTAGTTCTTTTTTCTTAACTGATACACGTATGTATACAGTTTACTAGTAGTCTTATTTCCTTCAACCTATTTCAGAACATAAGATTTTTTGTTTATAAATGAGCATTCTTAAAAAAATAATTTGAAAGAAACGATTGATAGATTGATACTCAGGATTTGAGTCTAGTAAGTATAGATTGTACATCTATCACAATATGTATTTCATTGACCATCGCATGTACATGTGCAAGCTCTGAGGGGCGCATGATTCATGAATATATCATATTTTACGATAATTTTTCATTATATATAACATTTATATCATGAATAATGCTTTTTATGTCTGATTTATATCGAATCAAGGTTATTTGCTTGACATTTATTTTCCGTTTTCCGTTCCGTTCCGCGTTTTAGCAACACCCAACAATTTTTAGGTCACTTGAGTAAACTCTTGTAACCTATTGCTATCCGTTTTCGACCGTCGTCGTGCGTCGTACGTGTGTTATCATTTGAACATTATCAGTTTCTCCTATGAAACCATTGCACCAATTTCAACCTAATTTGGCACAAAGCATCTATGGGTGAAAGGGAACAAAAATTGTGAATTTCATGGTCCCTGTCCCCCCCTCCCCCCCGGGGCCTGATGGGTGGGACCAAAACCACTAAAATAAGTGCAATCTTTAAAAATCTTCCTCTTTACTCCTGGACATCAAGCAGTCAAACTGTTTGCATGATTGTAAGCATTGAGTCCTCTACCAAAATTGTGAAATTCATGGCCCTGGGGACAGGAGTTCTAGTGCTAGAGCGGGGCTAAATAGATTATATTGTAAAATGTATAAATTTTTTGAAAATCTTCTTCTCAGCTCTTGGGCATTAAAAAAATTAATAAGTATATAGTTATGTTGAATAAGGCTTTCTCTACCAAAATTGTAAATTTCATGGCCCTGGGGTCAGGGGTTCTGAGGTGCTAGGGTGGGGCTCTATTGATTTTGTAGTGAAATTGCATAAATTCTTTGAAAAATTTCTTCTCTGCTTTTTTTAAAGGCTGATATGAAATATGTTGATTTTAGATACGAAAGGACTACAAAAGAAGCGAGATTTAATTGATATTCAATGTAGCCATCTTCAATAATATACTTTTTCTATAATTAATCTAGATCAAATTGCACGGGAAACCAGACATTCAACAAAGGAAAAATAATTGGAGTGAAACAAGATATAAACATGTATTGCTGGATTTGTTGACATCATGCATTTAGTTGAAAACGGTGAAGAGTCCCCTTCATTTTTTTTTTCAAACACAAGTGTTCTTGTTAAACGTCCCTCAAAAGAATGTTGCACTATGTATGGAGACGCCTACACTAAGCTTCTCGGTGAATAGTTTCTCGTGGAAAAGCTGCATATATATTTTCAACTGTATTTGGCGTTCGGCATTTAACAACAAGAAAAGGTTTAGTGGCAGCACCTACTGCCAAATGGGACCTCGATTTATACGGTCTCTACGTCCTACAGTTCTATTCGAAGCCACGATATAGGAACCAAAACCTCGAGTAGTTCAATTTTAAGATTAAAAAATTTTATAGTTAATTGTTGACCGTGAAAGAAAATTTTATTGGTTGATTGTGAATTCGGCTTAAAACCAATTAAAAGTTTTAAAAACCGAGCTAGGTTACTGACAAAAGAGATGCTTTTAAAGGAATGTCAAACTGTTACACTTCTTGAAAAGTCGGTATTTCCTTAATTTTAGGTCAAAATGACAAATTAGCAGATACAAACCTATATATTGGGTCGCTTTTTAGCTCTAATGGTTAGTAAGAGACTAGAAGAGCTTATGCCATAGTAAAGTGTCCGTTTTTCCGTCTGTCTGTAAACAATTTTTCAAAATGCTTCTCCTCCTACAGTTTTGGTATGATCAGTATAACTTGGCACACTACTCGACTACACTAAGATACATAATTTACTGCGTTGGATTTTGATTTCTATTAACGGTGTTGCCATGGTTACAGTTTTGGTCTGATTTCAATATTATTTGGCACACAAGTAGACTACACTTAGATACATAATTTAGTGCATCGGATTTTGATTTCGATAAATAGTGTTACAATGGTTACTAAAAATAAAAATTTCTGTGAAAGTCTTTTAAACGCTAATCCTCCTACAGTTTTGGTCTGATTTCAATATCACTTGGCACACAAGTAGACTACACTAAGACAAATGTTTGTTTTTTTTTATTTGTAGATAAATTTTGGAAAGGGCAAAAAAGAAACTTAAGGTTGTGTCTTCGAGGGGGAAACAATTTAAAGAGGGGGGAATGTACTTGTGTTAAGCTGTGGATATCGACCTACCCAGCTCGGTCGATAATACGCCTGTCTATGATGCAGACAGGGACCCAGGGTTTGATTCCCAATCCGAGCATACGTTTTTTCCTTTCCTTTAACACAGCTACTTTATGTAGAAAAGTTCCCCTTGGGATATTAATTTGATTCTCAATACACGTATGTTAAATGTTATTTTTTTTCCTTGGCTTGTAAATACATTTTAGTGCATAGTTTGCTGTGTGTATTTGTTCATACTGTGTTGTGACGATTCAACAGAATTTCAAGTATATTACAGTTTACCAAACTTGTAAACCGTTTATAGCTCAAGACCTACATGTATTGTCTGATGAAGGTAAAGAGATACCTGTAAATATAAAGTTATATTAATTGTTTTTAACATTAAAACTATATTATTGGTGAAATGCTACTCATCAAAGATAACATAAACCTAAACTTAACTCATCATTACTATTATTATTATTTAAGCAGTACAGTTATTTTACTTGTCCATCACAATGTAAACAAGAGTAGGGGGCACATCGCTCATCTGAACACTAGCAGAAATCATTTCAAATATATGAATTTAAGGTCAAGATCTAGAAAAAAAACTCGAGAGTAATTTTTTGGCGCTAGATCTATTATGACGTCATAATCAATTTCAACATACTTTTCCCCGTACTTTACGGCATTAGCAGAATCATGTAGAAAATAGGGTATTTTCATGTCATTCAAATTGAAATCATATGAAAAGTAAACCGGATACCTATATTAAATATCAATTTATAAATTTTCTTCTCAAGCACCACTGGGCCAGGAAAGCTGAAACTTATGTGGAAGCATCCTTGGGTAGTGTGGATATTAAATTGTTAAAATCATGACCCCCGGGGGTAGGGCGGGGCCACAATAGGGAATCCAAGTTTTACATAGATATATCTTTTTAGAATCTTCTTCTCAAAAACCACTGGGCCCGGAAAGCTGAAACTTATGTGAAAGCATCCTGGGGTAGTGTAGATTCTAAAGTATTAAAATTATGAAAGGGGAGGGTGTAGGGGGGCATGCTAGGTATAGCAAGAGGGGAAATCAGGTGAACTTCATCACCCAAGTTACTCAGGTGAGCGATGTGGCCCATGGGCCTCTTATTTTAATTTTTCATTGAAAATGACAGTTTTAAATACAGTTTTTCATTTTGTTTACCTACAAATTATGACCCGAAACACCTTATTTGACCAAGCTAAAGTTGTAAAGCATCAATTAAGGAATTTATTTCTCAAGTTTGATAAATCTGTAGGCACCTTTCTATTTACTAGATCTTGACCTTAAATATACATGCATAAAAAAGTGGTTCATATTCTGAAATTAATTTTTTAACAAACTTGAATCTACACTACCTAAAGATGCTTTTGATAATATTAATATTACACATAATGGCTTTGCTGTTCTTAAAATGATTTTTTTTAAATTGATAAAGCCTTTTATATTCCTTTGTATACGTATGATCCCCTGTTATGGCCCCTCTATTCTCCTTGAGGATCATGATTTGAACAATTTTAAATGACACTTCGTGATTACGTTTTAACCACTTTGTGGTTCTTTTGAAGATTTTTAAAAAATATTTCCTTGTGTTAAACTGTTGCCCAGTGTTGCCCCATCCTATCCCGGAGGGCCATGATTCGAACAAATTTGAATTCAGACTCCCTAAGGATGCTTCCGTATACAGTAACCATGGCTTTGCTATTCTTCAAGAGAAGATTTTTTCCTATGTGTTCTTGTGTAAAATTTTAATCATATCTTGTGGCCCAACCCTACCCATGAGGGTCTTAGTTTGAACAAATTTGAATCTAGGCTACATGAGGATGCTTTTGTATTATTATTATCATGTCTTTGCTGTTATCTAGAAGATTTTTCCCCTGTATATTTCGACGTAAAACTTAAAAAACCCTACTCTCATTCTGACCCAACCAACTCCAGGTGGTCATGATTTGTCCAAACGAATCTACATTAACACATATTTCCAAATAAATATGACCACAGCTTTGCAATTCTTAATTTAAAGATTTCTTGCATTCCTATGCAAACTTTAATCTCCCATTGTGGCCCCACCCTTCCACCGGGGTGTTGATTGTAATAAATTTGAATCTACACTACCTCATAATGATTTCACATAAGTTTCTCATTTTCAAGTTTTTAAATAACAAAAATTGTATGCAGAAATTTCGTTCATTCCCAAAAAGCAAGAAAAAAGGATAACCAGCTTGTTCTACTAACCAATTTAGTCAAAAACACCATGTACATTTTTTACCTAAAATAGTTATCCATCACATGGTAAGTCCCATAATAAAACCACTGACACAGAATCTCTTGGTTTGAGGCCCGGGGAATACTGTAGAAGTGGAAAACATTACGGTGTTTTTAATTTCACTATGTTCACGATTTAAGAATTTTCCGCGAACTTTAAAGCATCGTGATTATTATTTCACGTCTTTTCTACCTAGAAACAGTCATAGTACCTGAATATTTACAAACGATTCTCCGTGAAATTAAAACCATCGTGAAAGGTAACTTTCTAACAAGCCGTGAAATTTTAGACACGTGAAATTAAAGACGTCTACAGTAT
>PRKT01000015.1:310775-435665 GCA_003671525.1 Saccostrea glomerata
CCCCCCCCCCACACTTTCAATTTCCTTCCGATGCCTATGAAGTATATAAAATACTGAGTCATAAGTCACAGGGTCTGAGAATGTTATACTCTATGTGACAAATACATGTACTGTGTAAATTATAGAATTATTTTGACTTTTCCTTGGAAAGCCCAATATGTACGGGTGTGTATTTAGAGGCAAGCACCTTAGTGCTGGTATTACTGTCTCATGTAACGTACTGAGAATGTTATACTCTATGTGACAAATACATGTACTGTGTAAATTATAGAATTATTTTGACTTTTCCTTGGAAAGCCCAATATGTACGGGTGTGTATTTAGAGGCAAGCACCTTAGTGCGGGTATTACTGTCTCACGACAGCATCTAGTTGATTTTGTCCTGAAAAAAACCGCCACTATTACATGTACTAAACAAGAAAATAAGTTCTAAAAAAGTATTTCCCTTAAACTTTAATCATCATGATTATACTAATAAATTATGACAATAATATAAATTTGTTCTGTTGCAAAGAAGGTAATTCAGAATCATGTAGGTAAAAATATTTTGTTACTTCGATTTAGTGAAAGAAATTAAAATAAATACTGCTTTGGAAAAAGACAAAACAAGTTACTAATTCTAAAACTGAATATCAATAGACAACAAAAAACCACAATACTTTATTTATTTATATAATTCGGGTAGGGTAATTAATTGGATTTACCGTGTCTGTCTAAAGATTGACGGTATACATTTATCGACTGGGTTCGAGGGCAACATGCGTTTTGTCGGACCCAAGAACCAAACTGTATGCTTAAGGCCGTTATACCTTATACTTTTTATTTTGACAAATCGTAAGGTAAATTTCGTGTACCTGAACTGAAGGCTCTGTTGAACGAATGCAAAAAATTAAAGCTGACCCCGCTCACCTCGTAACTTACGTATAGGTCCAACACCTCATTCTGCGGTCAAACATTGATTTTTTTTATCCCCGCTCAGTAAAACCTTGGAAATGTTAGTAATTCTATAAATATAAATCAGCGAAGTTAACAATAAGTATCAATCTTACATGCATACTTATACCAATGCATGTGTCAAAGGCTGCATTAAACTCATCTAGCTAGATACATGTATCCTTTACAGTTCAGATATTATACCGGTAGTTAATAACGGCACTTGATACTATTCCTTAGCTTTACGCCACCTGCGTCACCCAGACGACATATGTTATCCGATTAATTTCCTTCCTGCGTTGCTAACTCTAGATTACGATTCTTTAAAATCATTATTATAGGTTACCCCATGTGGTCTTGCACATCATTTATTGCATGATATTTAAGGAGATATGCCGATTTAATCAGCCAAGAAAAAAACATATTCCCCAAGGGTAAACAACATCATGCATATTGATTACTTTACAGAATCAAACTATAATAACACAATAACATGAACAAAAAATACAGCACAACAACAACAAAAAAGTATCAAGTACGGTGCCATTTTGGAAAAAAATTCCAAAATCTCGGCTTCAAGGATTATTTTCTTTATTTTTTTCCTCAGGTAGTACCTTTTTACAGATGATCAGTGAATTTCCGCTATTCTTGGTCAAGAAGGATAATTTTAATTTTCTTTGAATAAATCCACCAGTGAGAACAATAAAAAGCGACAGAAGTTGTACCGGTATTTACTTAAATTTCGCCCTTACTGGAACCAGTCAAACGTCACATACATGTACATGTACCTTCATTTGTATACATTTTCAAGAGAGACAGCTACAGTACAATCTTCTATTTTCATTGTGATGCATTATAACATTATACATGCTTCATTTCGGATTTCTAAATATCTAAAATTGAAATGAACTATAAAATTGTATTATATGCGTGTGCCCTAGGAGTTTTTGGAGTCTTGGATATGAAATGAATTCAATAAAGTCCATATTAACTGTACGAAGAGCCATCATCCGAATTTGGAATCTAGATATGTGTTTTGGGTAGTAAATACATATTTGTCAGTGCGACATATTTGCGAGGATACTAAATCGCTAAAATGAATATCGTTAATAACTGTGTTTTATTTGAGCTATCACTGCTACACATATACAGATGATTTAAAAAGGACAATGAAGCACCACATTCACATATTTAGATTTTCTTCTGGGTCTTCTCTCCATTTTTTAAAAATGTGTATTCGTTTTTTTTTTAATTAAAATACACACAAATAACGTTTCAAAATCATGGAGAGAAGACCCAGAGATTGAAAAATTTTAGCAAAAAGTGTTAAAAAATGTACGAGTTTGTACCCAAATGTCTGATCTGGCCAATTTTCAAGTTATTTTTTTAGCAAATCAAAGCTCAATTGCGGGAAAATATTTTTCTTTCCTGTACCACAGGAACCCGATTAATAATTTTTTTTTATAAAATTTCATGTGATATGTCGTTAAAATTTTCACTTTTCAATTATGCCCAGATTCCTGCCGAATGCCAATCAAAATCGCCCTCGTTCTTATAACTCGCTAAAAATGGTACCATAATAATTATTTAAAGATAAAGCGCTTAATTTGCGTAAAAGTACTAGTATGTCAAAAGCCCTTGAACTGATCTGAACTGTGTCGTAAATCTTCATGTAAATTCTCTTGGTTGAATATTTGGTGTAATCTATATAGAAAACAATCTAATTATATGAATTTGTGTCAACCGTTTAAAGTAAAAGCAGAAAGGCAGGGAAGTCCTGATTAGAAATATTGCAAGTGAAGAAAGGGAACTCTTTAGGAAAGACGGAGTTTTAATTGAAATAGACATTGATGGGTGTGACAACTGAGTTCGGAATCAACGGGGAAAACTGTTTCGTGGATATTTTTAAGAAAGTTTTGTGTCAGGCTTTTGTGTGTCCGTCACTTTGATGAGGGGTCTTTCAAAGATGGGCCTAAAGGATAAAAACAAAAACCCTTCACTTAGATACAAGATTTGAACCGAAAACAAACACGCGTAAAACGTAAAAAGGATTTACCGAGCGTTTATATAGTCTACCTCTAAGAAGTCCTATTATATCAAGTTTACACAAAGTATTTTTGCAGGAATGTAAAAGGTGAGGATAGCGAACAATGATCGTTATAGAAAAAAAATCTATAAACAATAGACGTATTTATTAATGTACTCAAACACGTGTTTACATCGTTCGAGCATTTTTCTTTTTTAGCTCTACTAAAAAGCCGTCTGTCTGTCCATCTGTAACAATTTTTCAAAATGCTACTCCTCCTACAGTTTTTGTCTGATTTCAGTATAACTTGGCCAACAAGTAGACTACACCAAGATACATAATTCTGTGTATCGGTTTTTGATGAACGGTGTTGCCATGGTTACTAAAAATAGATTTTTTTGGGGAAAATTTTAAAATGCTTATTTTTCAAAATGCTACCTCGGACACAGTTTTGGTCCGATTTCAGTAAAACTTTGCACACAAGTAGACTACACTACGATACATAATTCTATGTATCATTTTTTGATTTCGATGAACGGTGTTGCCATGGGTACTAAAAATAGAAATTTCTGTGCAATTCTTTCAAAATGCTACTTCTCCTCATAAAGTTTTGGTCTGATTTCAGTATAACTTAGTATACAAATAGACTACACTAACATACGTAAATCTATGGTCTGATGACAATAAATCTTGCCAAAAAAAAAAATGGACCAATGATAACTTTGTTAATGTTTGCTATTTTAAAGTTTCAAGTTCAAATGCTTCTTTTCTCTTCTCTGTGTTACAAGTTTACACCAGTAGAGTTACAGTCTCGTCAGAGATTTCTGGTCTTTTATAAACTCTTAGGAATAATAACAATATTTTGTGCTATTGAACAAAACTCAAAGAATTTTATGACGAAAAGATTTTTTTATGAAATGATAACATGCACTATAACTATATTAAGTGGAAGCCTTGTATCACTTTGTATTCTTTGCTACACTTGACTTTTCAGGTTTCTTGGAAGCAAGCAAAAATTGCATGCATTTCCAAGACAAAACCAACAATGTGCTTATGTTACATTCAAAGAGTTACTTTGCCTCAAGCACGCAACTAAAACTTTACTCATAAAACTGTAGCGACTGGCGGAAAAGCCATCAAATGGACTTTTACAAAAGCTTTCCGTTTTCTGATATTAAATCAGGATCTCACGGCATGTAGTGTATATTTTATTACTGGAAAGTCTTTTTTCTTTTTTCAAAAGACCTTTTCTAGATTTTCATAATCCAAAAATTGACAGTGTCTTGTAAAGGATTCTTCAGAAAGAGTAGTCGCTGACCCACTATAAGCTACGAGTACATGATCATGCAATGAAAAAAAGCTATGCATTTAATTTTACAAAAGGTTCATGAATGTTTCAATCATTGTGTTGACAACATATCGATTTCAAAAATAAATATATTTTATTCATTAAGGAAGAAATATTTAAAGGTATATATTTATCCTTGAAGGGTTGATTGCCGCGTTTAAGAGTTGGTATAGAATTCCTTTTATAAATAATACGTCTTTTTGGATATGATTTTGTAGTTCCTTAGCGATATCAAAATAGAGATATCAAAATCAAACCCAAATTCAAGTTACTAGTATTTAAATAAACTTGTTTTATCGTAATTCAATGATTGCTTGATTTAATAACACGTTCAAATAATGAAAATATAAGGTGTATATAACATTTTCCTTCTGTTTGATTTCAAGCTTGTACATTATTTAATTTACGGAGTGTCCGTTTTTGGAGAACTTTTCTTGAGACGTAAAGTGCACTCCTTAAGTTTTGGATTGAGAAGGATTATTGGACAATTTTAATAGTCTCTACTTAAACTCTATTAATAAGGACAAAAAGCCGGATCCAAGAAATCAGATTACCTTGGATACAAACTGTCGATTTGACGTGGCCTCGTGTAGACCTGCCATTGAATTATGTCATATGTGAAATGTCTTCCTTCCTACCGTATTTGGAGATAAAATCTTAAAGATTTCGTGACAAGGTTTTTCAGAGGAAGAAATGGAAAAATAATTGGGTACGAAGGATGTCTGGTGGCCGCAACTGATAAAAAAAAAGTCAATTTGTACGAATTCCTGGAGAGATACTGAAAAATGAAATCTGTGATGCAGCCAAGTTCAGACGACACGTACCTAATATATATATATATATATATATATACATATATTGTATTTCTTGGTTTTACATAAAATTAATTCTTAATGTTCTTTTTTTTGTGATTGCTACATTGTGTTCAATTTGTTTTATAAATATAAGAACACCTGAAATTGCGATATAAATTACCCATAAGGATTTTGTAGAAAATTTTACCCTCTGGCATTTTTACAAATATCTAGTAAGGTACCTAATATTTATGTGAAGAAACTTTTTTGAGAACCTATACTTCAATGAAAAAGTCTTGGGAAAAATATGTTTAAACAAAAAAACTTGTTGTCTGACCTTAACATTTATTTGCATACTTCATTTGCGATAATTAAGAATTATACTTTAGTCCAAGAAAAAAATTTTAAGCATCTCTTTCCCGATAATTTAGAAAAAAACTACATAACAGTTTGCTCAAATTAATATCGAATCAAATACAAACACTGACTTTGTTCAAAAGCAAACGTATCATTAAAAATAATTTGAGAATACAACTAATACATATTTTTAAGAATACAACTAATACAAAGATATATTCCTCCAATATATTTCTAAATTGTTTGTTTATTGTGCAGGATTAATATAATTCATGTAATAAATAACTATATGCGATATGTAGAATATACAAATAAAAAATACAAGAAACAAAGATTTGAAAAAAAAAACTATATTTACCATCTTCTATGAAATCTTCATTAAATTCGTTAAATGCGCATTTAAAAAAAACCAATGGTCTGTTTAACATACATATGAAAGTAAACCGTGTAAAGCATGTGATTTAATAATGAATGAGGAAATCCTTAATAGCAAATGTGAAATAATAAATATGATGACGAATATATTATTTCAAGAAAGTGATATTGAATGGGTGCATTTTCGCCCACTAATACCTTTAAATGTATGACATGGAGGAAAGTGCAGAAAAAAGGAAACGTTTATTGACGGAGCAGATCCTTTCCAATTACAATTTACCTCAGCTTTCTATTATAAAGTAATAAATCTCATGTTCAATCATTTTTTCAAAATAAACTGTAATTTTCTACGCAAATACCGGATGTTGTGAATTATTTAGGATTCATTGCATGTATATTTTTTCCAGTTAGATTGAGTAATATCAATTTACTTTACAAAGACAGCTTTTTCTACCCAGTAAATTTTATTTGCTTTTTTATTTTTTTCTTAAGAAAATTAAATATCGATAAACGTGTTTATATTTTGATAACAAAACGCTGTACTTACACATCATATTTCCAAATGGCCAATACATCACCAAAACTTTAACAGTTGTAAAGGGGCAACAGAAGCACAGGTACACAAGATCCACCAACGCAAGATTGAGCAAAAATATATTGGTTACGGTGCGAAACGCTTTGTTCCTCACGAAAACGTAAACAACAAGTGCATTCCCAAATATCCCAGTGACAAAAATCACCATAAAAATAATGGGTACTACCCGGATGGCAATGATGTCTTTTTCCGAGTCGTTCATTGTTGACCAATGTTCGTAAGATATGTTGAAGTGTCCGAAAGAAGACGCATTCTCGCTCATTCCCTCATGTATTCCTGACATCTCTTTTAATATACCGCTGTTTTATATTGGATATTGGTATCGCCGAGAGCACATCACTACATTTCCAACTTCTGTCACCACATGCGTCTTCGACCAGCGCAGACAATAGATGATACTATTTTTTAAAAATCTTTTGTTGCTTTAACTTTTACTTAAATTGATTTTCTTATCAGTATCTCGGCATATAAAATGCATGCTGTTGCAAAGACAAAGTTGAACGTGCATATCCCACAGTGAGATTTCTAGAGAGTTAAGTGTTTTCTTCCAATCATTTCACTGAATCAATAACAATATCACAGAGAAAAAGTATCGTTTTGCCCGTGAAACAATTACATGGAACAAATTCCTCATTTCTAACTTATTATAGACATCAATGAAAACAGCCAAATAAAAAAACACATGACTGGCAGTTAACCAATGCATAAACAGGCATATAAGGCCATCGTTAAACAAAAGGCCCATGGGCCTTATAGGTCACCTGAGCATCAACTTTCAAATGATTGAATTTGGTCCATGTTTTAAGCAAGATGCTTTGGCATTCACAATGTTGAAAGAGGCACCATTGCTAATCATAACTATACACTTAGCAATTGTTAAGTTTGTTAACTTAATACCCATAAGCAGGGTAGGGGATCAAAAAATGCATTTCAACTAATCAGTAATATTCAGCAATAATTGGTAGTGCCCCTAGCACACATGAACCCCTCACCCTAGGTGTTTGATTAATACCAAGGAGTAGATTTCAAACAATTAATTTTCAGCATATAAGTAGAGTCCCCCCCCCCCTCTTTGGTATCCCTGACCCAGGGACCCTAAAATTCACAATTCTGAAAGAAGAACCCTTGCACATCATAACTTTATATAGGTAGTTCATCTGCTTATTACCGAGGAGTAGAGAAAAAGATTTTCATAGATGTAATGTATTTCCACTATATAATCATTAAAAAGTCGCGCCATAACACCATAACCCCTGACCATGGGGCCATAAAAATCACAATTTTGGTAGAAGCGTTCTTGCTCTTCATAACTAGGTACTTTGTTA
Organism: Saccostrea glomerata; assembly: GCA_003671525.1. Taxonomy (NCBI): domain Eukaryota; kingdom Metazoa; phylum Mollusca; class Bivalvia; order Ostreida; family Ostreidae; genus Saccostrea; species Saccostrea glomerata. The sequence goes on from PRKT01000015.1 coordinate 318,528, forward strand.
GCTTATTTAATACATAGGAGCAGAGAAGAAGATGTTCAAAGAAATACTGAATTTTCACTAAATAATCAATAGAGCCCCGCCTTAACGCATGAACCTGGGGCCATAAAATTCACAATTATGGAAGAGGCAATCTTGTCCATCATAACTATTTACTTAGTTGGTTTATTTAACACCCAGAAAAAGAGAAGAAGGTTTTCAAAGAATAAATGCATTTTCACTATATAACCAATAGAGCCCGCCCTTTCAACAGAACTCTGAACCCCTGACCCTGGGGCCATTAAATTCACAATTTTGGTAGAGACACTCTTGCTCATCACAACTATACACTTAGTTAGTTTATTTAATACCCAGGAGCAGAGAAAAAGTTTTTCAAAGATGAAATGCATTTTCACTATATAATCAATAGAACCCCGCACTAACACCAGAACCCCTAACCCTGGGGCCATGAAATTCACAATTTCGGTAGGGGACTCAATGCTGATTACAACCATACCAGCAGTTTGACTGCTTGATGTCCAGGAGTAAAGAAGATTTTAATGATTGCACTAATTTGAGTGGTTTTGGGCCCCGCCCCCAAGGCCCCAGGGGGGGGGGGGGCAGGGACAATGAAAGTCACAATTTTTGTTCCCCTTTACCCACAGATGCTATATGCCAAAATTGGTTGAAATTGGTTCAGTGGTTTCAGAGAAGAAGCTGAAAATGTTTAAATGTTAACGCACGACGCACGATGGACGACGGACGGACGAAAACAGAGTTTACTCAGGTGACCTAAAAATGTTTGATGTACTCCGACTCACATTTTTTCAATGTGGGTAGGTTCATGTAGGTAGGATATTATTTTAATTTTTGCTTTACAGTATTGAAAAAATTTAAATGCCTCATGAAAATCAGACTTGGAAAATTATTGATGTTTTCATTACATACTGGATGTAGCTAGACAGATTTGAATATTTATATATTGAAAAGCATCCTATATAAATTTTATACCTTAGCTTTAAAATGTCTTTGAAAATTAAAGGGAAAAAATAAAAATTAATACTGCTCAAAAAATAAAAGATCGGGTAGGAGCGATTTTGACGGGTCGGTCGGAGTACATCTAACTTTTTTTTCATTGTTGGACTTAAATCAGAAGATTTCTCGGGCTTTTAATTTGGATTATAAATCAAGACTCATTTTCATCGTTTACTTTATATATTTCCCAGGCGACAATTGATGGTTACATCAATGTTTTCTTGTAATGAACCTCTTGACATATGGGACTTGTTACCTACAATCCCCGAGGAACTTTCAGTGCTAATTGTTATAAATTTATACTAATAATCAAAAATTAATATAAAACTTCGATAGGAATGCATGTTTTCCAGTGAAGTTGTGTTTCGTCTATATAAAGGCCACCTTCTTACAGGACAAGAGAGATAATTCTGCTGTATTCCTAGATGTTTATAACATGTTGGGTAATGAGTGGTGATAAGGGGCCGACTTCATGATCACTTGTCACAGATAAAACGTACGCCGAATTGGGCTGGTCATGTGACCGACGTAAAACGGCCAAGTGGCAAATGAAGTGAAAAAATAAAAAGTTATATTAAATACTGATCAATTAGGATGTTACATCAATTTAGGATGTAACTTTCTTAGCGAAGAAAAGTTGGATAATTCAAAATTCAATAAAAAATTAATCATGAATTTCATGGAATTTTTTATTTTTTTTTTCTAAGAAAACAATAGATTTTTTTTTTTTTCTTAGAAAACAATAGATTTTAAGTTGATCTATATGAATAAAGACTCGTTCACGAAATGCAAAAAAAAAATGAATAACATGCCGAATGGGTAAAAAGTATGTACATTTTAACACATTTATTTTCTTTCCACCATATTGCTAAGATCGGCATACGCTGACGAACGTTCTACAGTCAGAGGATGTAACAAGCCGGGTTACATTAGGTCAAGCAGCGCATTTGGCGTACGCCAGTGTGACAAATTAATTCCCATCTGGGTGTTATGCAATATACAACGTCTCAAATTTGAATGAGTTACCGAAGAAGATTGATTGTATGTTGTTTAATGTCCGTCAGAATTTTTCACTCATATGGAGACACCACCACTTGCCGGTGGAGAGCTGCAAATTTTGTCCTATACTCGACACTAGGGGCCATTGAGCAGTGAGGGATCTTTTTTGTACCAGCACCTACTGCGACACGGGACCTCGGTTTTTAGGGTCTAGTCCGAAGGAGCGGGCTCCACGTCCCACAGTGGGATACCCAAGAAGAAGGAAAGGACCGGGCTGCTGTTTGGTGCTATTTTTTTAATTTGGCAATTATTTTCGATACAGAATTCTTGTGCTGTGCATTGGTAAAATTAAAAGTGGTTGCATCGCGGGTTCGATTGATTGATTAAATATTGTTTAAAGCCGAGTTGGCAATTTTTCCGCTATGTTTTGGAATCGTGCGTGTTCGAATTACACTGTGGGACGTGTAAAAAATGACCTTACAATCCGTATGAAAAAAAGTCACTCAGCATTTGACTTAATGATGAATTGCATTCGCTGACAAAGTCATTGTATCGACCAAAGAACTTAGGAAATGATGACTTTACTCAAGACTGCTGATATTCTTGCTTCTTCAACTTGTTTTCAATAAGTAATAACATCCTTTAAGAAATTCTTCAAACAGAGAACACGCTTTTCCGTATAGAATCAAGTGAGGGATTTTTTTTTGTAAGATAACCATTTCAGTCTTTTCTAGTAAAATATCTAATTCTCCATCAGCATACGTCAGTATCGAGATCATGTGAGATTGCAAAGCAACTCCCAGAATTCAATGCGAAGTTTGACCCAGATTCGATCAGTCGTGGAATTTTACGCTCTATATTTTATTTGGATTTAACCTTATTTTGTGATATTTAAGGTATATTTTACGAGTTAGTTGGACAGTGAATTAGTGCGGAACATTTGCGGTAAATTCAAACGGTTATTTGAACTGTACAGTTACAAATTGACGAAGTTCAATAATGGACGAGGAGCGTCCCTCAGGCTCCGACGGCATTTTGGGGGATTTTCTTACACAAGTGATGTCTACAGAACAGTCAGATACGCATCATGAGCAAGATGTACATAAAGGTGCAATGAAATCTCGTAAGCGAGATGCACTCAATAATGAACATTCGTCGCAAGATACCCATAAGTGGGGAGACGATGATTCTCTGGGGACTAGCGCAAGGGTGCTAGATTGCGTAATTACGCAAGAGACTCATGAGAAACAAGATCGTGTTAACAACACTGAATTTGTGACAGAGACTATGTTTAAGAAATTCATGGTCGACCAAAATCTAGCGATGCTTGCCATGAAAAAATCTTATAAAATATGAAGCAGATGTGTCAGACTATTTATTTTCATATTTTATTTCAAGCTCAATGGGATATCGAATGGAAATAAATTGACAATAGGTCGTTCGATATATCTAAGTTTACTACGAGTTCCATTTTTATTGAAAAAGCAGCTTTCAATGATGTCATAAGGTAATCGGGAGGAAAAGTTATATATAATGTTGAAAAGACTGAAGTTTTATGTTATTGGTTTTGGTACAATTATGTGATTTCAAAAGTTCCTTGGAAGTTTTAAGCATCCACTTCTGTTCGAATATACAAGTATATTATCGCAAAGTGCTCCTCCACTACTGTTAATATTTAGGTGAGGACTAAGGTAAGATGTTTGGTAGAACATTTACTGGAACCCGCTTTGTATCTTTGTTAGGATTTTTACAAGGATTTGGAATCCAATATAAATATGGTAAAAAAATTCAAATTTATATTGGTGGTTGAAAAAATATTCAAAATATTCAAAATATGGTTTTGAAGAATTTCCTCCTTAGAAAGAGATATCACCACTTGTAGAATTAAATACACAGTCCTTCTAAATTACAAGAAACATATGGATATAAAGATCAGTATTCAAGATGAAAAATCCATAAAACAAATTAAAAGCTAAGCAAACACATCTTTTCTGATCCGATACCTACTCTACAACGGATCGGAAACCCTTGGCTAGCGAAGATGAGTAACCACGGACCTCCAAAACATCAGAGATGGGATTAGGTGCTATGGAGGAGTGAGCATCCCCTGCTGACTGGTCACACCGGCATGTGCTCCTTGTCTTGAATTCCTAATTTTCACAAATTTTTAAAAGCTTCTAAACTTAGGTAACCTGAATCCTTCAACTGGCTTCGTAATTTGATAAATATACTAATTATGATTTTTAGAAGATTAGAACAGGCGATGGACCAGACATGAAACAAGAGATGTTTGTAAAACACTTATACCCCATCCCCCAAATAATTGAAATATTTCTAAGTCCAAGGGGCATAAATCTGTCCCAAATTGATTGATCATTCCCAGAACAAAATTTGACTGAGATATTCTTATGATAAATCTGTATACTAAATTTCATTTCATTTCAGTATGTGCAACCTCTGCAAAGAAAATGAACACGGAAACAGCAAGTCTAAGTCCAAGGGGCACAACTCTGTCAAAAATGGCCTGACTATACCCAAAACAAAACTTAAACTAGATATTTTCATGATAAATGTGTATACCAAATTTCATTTCAGTATGTTCAAAAGTTGTGTAGACAATGAACGTAAACTAAATGGACCGACCGACAGTAGCAAAGCAATATGTCCTCCCTTCTTCGAAGAGGGGGGGGGGTTAAAAAAGAAGACTCTTACACTTTGTCAGAAAAGATTAAATGTATCGAATGTATGTTAAAATCGCGCATGGTGCAATTGAGGGACAATATGAGCAAGATAAGATATATCCCAGTGATCTTGAGTAAAAAGATACAACAGTTTGATTGATTGTATATAGTTTAACGTCACTCCAGAGAATTTTTCACTCATATGGAGACGCCACCACTTGCCGGTAGAGAGCTGCAAATTTTTTCCTATAGTCGGCACTGAGGACCATTGAGCAGGGAGAGATCTTATTCTGCCAGCACCTACAGAGACACGGGACATTGGGTTATACGGTCTCATCCGAAGGACGGGTCTCTTCGTCTCACAGTGGAATTTGCGGTAATTTTGATAAAAAGCGGTCAATAAAAAGTTGCTTGTAGGAAGAAGAAAAGAAACAAGTGTCATAATTATTTGTCTCATAAAATTTTCCCCCCAATAAAATAGAAAACCTTTAGAAAAAGAAAAGTATTGACGATTCCGGTGAATAGAAACCTTGCTATTTGTACAAAACACACACGCCTGTTTTGCAATTTATAAAAAAAAAGTTGAATAAAACACCCCTCAGTCAGTAGAGTTTCGATAGACACTGTTAAATCTTTCAATTATCAAATGTTCATTAATTATAGTAATTATACTCGAAATATCATTATAAATAAGATTTCCAGGAAATGTTTCTTAAAATGTTTTAAAGTTTGTTCTTCATCTAAAGCAGAACGCCGAATTAATCAGAAGCTCTCTACATCATTGACATATCCTCCGTGATAACGAGACTTAGATACTGAGATCACTGAAGGAGTATCATCTTTAAGGTATCAAAACCACATAAAATCTCTTAAGGGATGATTAAAAGGTTTCTGAATTTGAATGTAGGGTTATATTAATCATGGTGTAGATCTTGCTTTGCTTGTATTAAATACCAGATGTGTGTTTCTATTGCTTTGCTACTGTCTGTCGGTCGGTCTGTCGGTCCACTTAGTTTCCGTTCATTTTCTTCACAACCCTTGCACATACTGAAATGAAATTTGATATACAGATTAATCAGATAAATATCTACGTCAAGTTTTGTTTTGGGTACGATCGGTCCACTTTTGACAGAGTAATGCCCCTTGGACTTAGAAAAATTCCAATTTGGGATGGTTGCACATACTGAAATGAAATTTAGTATACAGATTTATCATTATAATATGTAGGTCAAGTTTTGTTTTGGGTATGATCAAGCTATTTGGGACAGATTTATGCCCCTTGGACTTAAAAGAAAAAATGTAATTATTTGCAGTTTCCGTTCATTTTATTTTTAGAGGTTGCACATACTGAAATGAAATTTGATATATCTGATGAGTATTTAGGTCAAGTTTTGTTTTGGGTACGATCGCGGCCTTTTTGACAAAGTTATGCCCCCAGGACTTTACAAACATCTCTTTTTTGCCTTAATTTTTACCCTATTTTTGCATGAGTAACAATATTTGCAAAGTTTACTTCCTTTCCTAATGGACAGACAAGCATAAACCTGTTTGCTCAAAGCTGTTAATTCCTGGTTCCTATCAAAACAGTAGAGGAAAGTGCAACCTATAAAAATCACTGATGTTTCATTAATGTGGAATTTTTGGCCAGTAAGCAAAACTATTTCACATAAAGACCCATGTGTCTTTTAGCAAGTATATCACCGAAATATTGTTAAAATGTGCGTTTTTCTGCAAGGCATTCGAAAGCACCACAACCTGGAATATGGTGTTTCGTCAAGCAATTATTAGAATATGAGATATATTGTCGTAAAAGGGCAAGATGACGAAAGTGTTCAATCTCATAAATGAGTGGGACTTTAAACAATATATAATCAATCTCATAAATAAACTAAACAAAACGAGAAGAGAGAAGACACGGATCACTGGACCAGAATAGGTGGGAGATCAGATAACCAGTAGTAACCATCTCCTGTCGACCGCTAACACCCGCTTTGTATGTTGATCGACTGGGCGTATTGCTCCGTAGTCAAATTTAGTATTAAAACACTGGTTTAACGTGTTGAGAAAACAATTTTAACAGGTTACTATTGAACTAATGTAGAGAAAGTTACAGTGAAAACAAGATTGGAGAAAGAAGACCTTTACTTAAGCAGCAAAATCAAAGCAAACTGAGATTCGCCATGAATGTGGAAAGCTTGCGATTTTACCCGTTTAGCTGTTAAACGTCCCTTTCAGAACGTTTCATTCATCATATTGATATACAGCTACTTGTCGATTGATTGCCGCAAATTTGATTTGTTTTGAGCTCTCTGGGTCTTTGAGCACTAAGGGATCCATTTCGTGCCAACATCTGCTGCAACAGGGACCTCTGACAATGGTTACGATCTCATCCGAATGACTGTCTCCATGTCCAACTGTGAGTTCGAATCCAGGAGCAACTCCGCCACTCAAAAGCAACGCCAGTTCAAAAGCATATTAAAGTCCCGAGGTATTTTAGTAAATTTGTGCAACTGCAATACATTTATACATAATTTTTAAATATCGGTGTAGATTTTTTTTTTTAACGATGGAAACCTGTATACTCATGTTAAAAGAAAAATACATAAAAATTATAAGTCCGCCGCGAAAATTTACAGAACAGATGCACTAACAACCTATTTTGAATAAGTTGTTAGATGTACTGTATAAATTTTTGATTGTATGTTTCTCATCGTCCCTTTTTGAAAAATTTTCACTCATATGAAGACGCCACCAACTTGCCAGTGGAGGGCTACAAAACCTGACCAATACTCGGCACTTGCGGCCATAATGAAGCAGTCGGGGATCTTTTTCGTGCCAACACCTACTGCGATGCGAGACAGTTTATACGGTCTAATCCAAAGAACAATTTTCTACCTTCCACAATGGGATTCGAACTCGCGACAGTTTTAATTTTTGATTATAAAAGTAACCTTAGAACAAATCGTAAAAAAGCAGTTATCTGGCCAGTCTATTACCTGAACGTCCAAGATTTTAAATTCCGTCTGGAAGATGATTTATCACCACTCCAACTTGCTGCAATATCAAAATAATGTCGTTAAAATGGGATCACAAAAACCTTTCTTTAGAATTCTCGTTATCTACATTGAGATATGTAGGACAAAGCATAAGGCGAGAAGGATAGGTTGAGGTACACCATTTTATGAGATATAGTACGAGAAGCAGTTCGATTCATGTAACCCCCCCCCCCCCCTCCTCCCGGACAATATACATGTGTATATATGTGATCGAATAATACGTTATTGTACATGTTAAACATGAAATATGATAACTAGATGAATCATACAGAATTAAATGTCCATTTAAACAATACAAATCGGGAAAACAGCAAACATGGACCTTCAATAACATCAGAGATGGGATCAGGTGTCATTGAGGAGTATCCTCAGTTTGACAACAGCCGTGCGTACCCTGTCATGATCTGGAAAAAGAAAAATAAAATACGTAAACAATATCATTATGTAAATAATTGCTTTCAAATTAGTATGTAAAACGTCAGTCAGCATTTGACTTAATTAATGACGGATTGTATTTGCTGACAATGTCATGGTGATTAATATACTGAAAGGAAAAAGACGCATTAGTAAACTTTTAAAGTAGTAAATTTAAACTATTATTTCGAATGAATTTTCAAGCATTGTTATAAAAAATTTAAAACATTTTATTGTACGCACAAGTACTCTAAAGACGACATAAAAAAGATGCACGAGTTTCTGATTGACAATATCTATGTTGTTTTTGGAGACCAGGTCTTCCAACAATTTATTGGAATTCCCATGGGTACCAATTGTGCCCCTTTATTAGCAGACCTATTTTTGTATTCATATGAAGCAATCTTATGCATGAAAATAAGAAAACACTTGCTGTGGCCTTCAACTTGAAATTTAGATATATCGACGACGTACTGTCAATTAACAATGGTAATTTCCATTTTTATGTCCATAAGATATCTTTGGGAGCTTGAGATAAAAGATACCACAGAGTCTGACACATCTGTTTCATATTAAGATATTTTACTTGAACAAGAGGCCCACGGGCCTTATAGGTCACCTGAGTATTGTGTAACAACTTTCAAACAATTAAATTTGGTTCGTGTTTCAAACCAGAGGCCATAAAATTCACAATTTTGAAAGAGGCACCATTGCTTATCATAATTATAAACTTAGCATGCTTACTCTATTTACTTAATACCCAGAGGTAGATCATAGTATTATAACAAAGAGAAAATGCACTTCCACTTTATACCCAGTTGTGCACCTCACTCCAAAGGAAACACTGACCAAGGGGCCACATATTTAAAAAAATTGCAAATTCTATCATAAAATGGTTGATTAATACCAAAAAGCAGATTTCAAAGCATTAATTTATTTTCAGACTATGTAACCCCTCTCCCCCCCCCCCCCCCCCCCCCCCCTAACCCAGGGGGCATAAAAAACCACTTTGCTAGGTGCACCTTTCTTCATCATAAATATACATACTTGGATCATTGGCATAAAACCAAGAAGCAAAGGAAAATATTTTCAGAGAATTAATGTTTTTTTTACTATATAATCAATAGAGCCCCACCTTAACCCTTGGGCCATAAAATTCCCAATTTTGGTAGAGGCAGTCTTGCTCATCATAACAGTGTACTTAGTTTATTTAATACCCAAAAGCAGAGAAGAAGATTTTTAAAGAATAAATGCATTTTCACTATATGATCAATAGAGCCCCGCCCTAACACCAGAACCCCCTGACCCTGGGGCCATAAAATTCACAATTTTAGAAGAGGCACTCTTGCTCATCATAATGAGGTATTTAGTAAGTTTATTTAATACCCAGAAGCAGAGAGGAAGATTTTCAAAGAATTAATGCATTTTCACTCTTTGATCAATAGAGCCCGACCCTAACACCAGAAACCCTGACCCTGGGGCCATACAATTCACAATTCTGGAAAAAAGCACTCTTGCTTATCATAACTACTAATATGTGTTAACTACTAGTATGTGCTTATTTAGTTTATTTAATACTCAGAAGCAGAGATGAAATTCACATTTTTGTTCCCCTTCACCCATAGATGCTGTATACTAAATTTGGTTGAAATTAGTTCAGTGGTTTCAGAGAAGAAGCTGAAAATTTTCAAATGTTAACACACGACACACGACGGACGACGACGGACGAAAACGGATAGCAATAGGTCACCTGAGATTACTCAGGTGACCTAAAAAGAGATAATAGTAATCTTACAACCAAGCTCTATAATAAACGTGATGACTTTAACTTTTCCATCGTCAACTTCCCTTACTTGTGCAGCAATATACACATGTACCTTGAAGTTCATCACCTGCATACACTGTACGGAATTAACATATCTCAGTTCATTAGATTCCCAAGAGCATACTCTACGTATGAACAATTTCTAAAACGAGGTAAATTATTGACAAACAATAATTCGTCATATTCTTGACGATTGAAAATCTTGTAAAATTTATTAAGTCGCACGAAAATTGTCTCCCTTGCCTTTAACTGCATATCAACCAAAGATATACCGGTAATTGAAAATTTTCTCACGCAATTTCTACCAGTCACAAAGAGAGGAAGTGTACAGTCCGAAAACTTATTTTCCTAGTCTGAAATATCTGACGTTTTCCTGGCTTTTTCATGATTCTGATATTTAACGTGTCAGGAAAACGTCAGAACCGGCGCCATTTCGAAAAATGGGAATTCACTGCCTCCAACCGGACGCTGCATTCTCGGGTTAAATTTTGATATTTGCAATCCGAATTTAATGTCAAATTCACAACTTGTTAACTTAAAAGTAAGATAATTCTAGCACTCACCAACATCGTTTTTATTGTTCGTTTATAAAACTTAAAATCCGATGAAAACAGTTTATCTAACTGTCATGATTTATTTTCTGTCCGAGCATTCTAGAATCTTTCAAGTCTTTTTTCGAAATGTTGCGTGATGTTTTCTTTTCATTGATATTGGTGGGTACTAGAAGCATTGTGCTGTTGATAAATTGTGAGTTCGGCATTTTATTCGGTTCACAAGTATAAAATATATCACTGTATAGACGGTGAAATCCAGTTTTCATAATAACACCTGTTCTGACGTTTTCCTGACATGTAAAATATCAAAATCGTGAAAAGGCCAGAAATACGTCAGGTATTCGGACTTGCATTTTCCCTATTAAACCAACTTTATGTTTTTAATTCTTTTTTAATTTTCTCATTTAACATGTCTCAAAAATATACCTTTGACTCTTTAACATTTGAAATAATTTACTACTACCCGTGTTTTTTTTTCTTCAGACTTAGCCTTATAATATATAATTATATTAACGTCGTGGCGGCACGTTTCTAGTTTTATCAATTTCCGCCTCATATATTCCAATTTTATGGATTCATCGTATTTGAAAATTACTTAACTCTTTAGGGGTAAGGATCCTTAATTTTTACTCTCTTACTAATTTTGACCATTAATGATTTAATAAAATATGATAATATAAAAATCGTAGATTTTTTCAAGCATGATTTCTTTCTTGTAGAGTTTAATAATTTAGGTAGTGCGGGCATGAAGTTGATATATATCGGGGTTTTGAGTCTATTGGACATCTGTCGAACAGTGGATAACAAACTTCGGACTTTAAATACGGGGAGAATCTCAAAGTAGATTTAGAAAATAATATTTTAGTCAATGCAATTGCATTTAATACCATGGTTATCAAATAAACTGCATGCTTTTGCGACATTATGAATAGAAACAAATGTGGAACTTTTATGACTATTGTAATGTTTCGGCTAATATTTTTCGAAATCGATAGTCACATCTGGAATGTACTGTATTTACATTTTTATTAGCTTGCCTGAGCTGTTACCTCAAGTAAAAAAAACAAGAATTGCAGCTTCACCTGCCCTTAAATCCGCCCCAAAAGTTATTAAGGAGAACCGATTGCAATTTTTTTCCAATACATATGAATAATAATAAAAAGTCTCTGTTATCCTTGGACTTTCAGATAGGCGTGACATTTTCAACGTTACATAATTAGCGTCTGAAATATACACAGCCTTTCATTTACTGTTGAAATATACATGGTATATAAATTCTGGCAAGTGTTAACAAGTGTAGCAAGGATCCAATCACACTGTTCCGTGAGGCAAAAAGGTGGGGCTTAAGACATCTCATCGTTGTCTTCAACAACTCAAAGTTGCTAATTTCTTAACCAATAAGACTTTGAAAGACGCTAATTATGTAAGTTCGATCGAGAATGCCACTGACAGGTGCGTCTTTTTCCTTATAAGACACACAAGTCCTGTATGAGTGTAGGAGGACCACTCAAAAGTGTAACTGCCTACAACCCAAATGAAAAGGATTCAAATATAAGTTTACGTCTTTATTCAGTGGCGTCTCTGCATGGAATGCACAATATTTCAAATCAAATGAACAATAATCAATTAAATTTACTTTAACAATGCACAATCATTTTCTCATTAAAACACTGTTGTAAGACTTCAACAGTATATAAACAATCACAGAGATAATTCGAGCTATACGTACTTTGTCGCTGTGAACAAATAATCAATTAAAATAACAAAGTTATAAATGAACAACTCATTTGTGCGACCTGTTACCTTACACAGAGTTATTAATAATCGTGATCGCTTGTTATTTACTTACAAGAAATGGAAAACAACATGCCGAAAGGTATTTTGACAATTACTAAAAATAAATTAAACTTCTTTGACTAAAGAGTTCCCAAAATAAACAAGGGTGCTAAATTCAAACATGATGTAAAATATTTGACAAGTTTCCGGAGATTTTTTTTTTAGTCATTTAAACGACAGTAAAATATAAAAAGGTAAACAGGCGCATATAAAAATCACAAAGGTTAGACATTTCCTTAGCAAAAATAATTAAACTTTGAACTACATAATCGTACATTAAAATAATTATTTCACCTATCAATCGTTTTATACAAATTATAAAGTATTTAATATTAACCAATCTTAGCTCAAATTTAGAAAATAAGTTTTATAAAAATCAAAGAAATTAAAGATAGAAATCTAATAAAATGTGCTACATACCTACAACCCAAATGAAAAGGATTCAAATATAAGTTTACGTCTTTATTCAGTGGCGTCTCTGCATGGAATGACCGAGAGTCGGACCACTTTCCATACGGAGACCCACACTGCGGGTTGTAGATATTAGCCAATCAGAATTTAGAATTAAAAACTATATTATCCGAAAAGTGTGAAAATTAACCATATAAGTAAAAACTTCCAAAAAGGTAGGTAATGCGCAAAAGTGAATGCGCACTAGGTATCTTTGTACTTAGCCGAGAACCAATTAAACAAAAAGATAGCCAAGAGGGTAAAAAGCTAAATACTAAATGTAAACAATTTAGACTGAACGCTAAAGCTCAAAAAGTACCGAAATAACACCTATGCCAAAAAGTCAATTTCCCTTCTTTTATGTGAGATTAAATTATTTACCTGTTGACCAGAGTCAATTAGAAAAAAGGTTTTTGACAAAAAAAGACTAAACACTGCAATCAAGCAAAACTTAGTACATCTGTTGACATGTAAAAACATTTAACAATTTCTTTTGTACTTGATTAAGCTGACAAGTTTGTCTTCAAAATTCTTGGCATTTTTATTCGTTTTATTTTGTTGTAAAATAAATCTATCTTTTGTAAATTATATGAAATAAAATGAAATTTCCAATCATTAATATAAAAATTCATTTAAAAATTCATTTTTAACAATATACAACATGACCAAAGTAGTCATAATGCATATTTTTATTGATAAATAGAAAGTATGTCAGAAAGACACCACGCCTCGCTGAAAAAACAAAGGATGACAGAGAATTGTGCAATAATACTAGCATATATATTGTTAGCTGCAGATCTGTAGCTCTCCGAAAAAATATATATTGGTAGACCGGAGAGCTACAGTGCCACCCATTGATAAAACTATATTTATTGCGCACATAAAAGTCCGCTCGATTCTTGATTAATTTTTCAAAATTCTTACCTCAATTGCAAAAAATGGAAGATTTTAAAAAATTACTCTCTCCTCTCTCAAGTTCTCTCGTAGTTGACATCTGAACGAAGCATATTGGACCGAGTTACCTTTGAAACCAAAATGGCAGTATAAATAAGCGAAATGTCCGATGATTGCAAAATCAGGGCCAGGAGGACTATTAACAACAATTATGAGGAATGTTTTGTTGTGGAAAGAGTCAAAGAATATGTTAGGAACACACGGTTAGTAATATTTTGAGACTACAGCTATAAAACATGGAGAAATAAATCGAGAACCGAGCGCATTTTTTTGTGCGCAATAAATATACAGTTTTTTCAATGGCTGGCTCTGTAGCTCTCCGGTCTATCAATTTTTTTTTCCGGAGAGCTACAGATCTGCAGCTAATATATTGTTTATATTTGAATTGTTTAATCCACTTTTTATTTATTGCTGAGTGCAATGATGATAGTACATCTGTGTTTGCTAATATTCTTTCTAATGATCGGTATTATTTTTTTAAATGTCAACTTTCTGAAATGTTCTTACCTGTGACCCCAAGTTCTTACGACACTTCAGGTCACATGACCTGGAAATGGTTCCCAAGTGAGGAAAGTACGCCTTGTGTTATTACCTCTGTAACAATAGAACTAATAAGCTCACATATGGTACATTGTGCAATCAATCTAATTATATCGTTAAATATGAATTGAACAGCATTGCAAGATATTGACGGATCGGCCCGACGTGACCCGGGATTGGCGACTTGACTTTTTGTATCAATATAGACTCGTCCAAATCATGTAACCTTTCGAAAAGCATTACATAAAATCGTTCGCCCCCTTGCGACCGAAAGATAATATCTCAGTTTGATTTTTTCCCTCTGTTACCTTAATGATGCGTTCAGCCTTAATGAGAAGACTGTTAACGTATCTACTCCTATCTCTTGCAGTACTTTCACTCATGTTTACTTGGATCTTCAAAGCAAGCTTACCTGCAGGTTTGTAGCATTGATATAATTTTGTAATTAGAGATGTAGAATTTTTTATACACGTATGGTCACTATGATTTTTGTGATTCATATGATCTCTTGCCGACAATTACTTGTATTTTAACTCATCTGAAACAAATGTTCAAGTGGGTTTTTCTAGGCATCACCTGTCGTCTGTCTGCCTTACTGCATTTTATATTTTGATCACTTGAACAAACTATCTTTAGATAGAGGGCATTCAAGATGTTTAAATGAAAGGTAAAATCATATTTAAAGGAGATCTTGAAAGAATCACAAGAAAATGAAAGGGTGTATCTTCTATAAACCTTTATTCACAAGAATCACTTGTGCTTGACCCGGGGGAAATATGGGGCTGCAGTAAATAGGTAATTTTTGCATAAAAGTATATAAGGAAAACATTTTTAAAAGAATAGAAGGCCAAGTCAAAGAGTTAAAATGTAACATCCTCTATTGAGCACACGTCAAAGCATCCTTTCAAATACTATGCAAAAATAATCAAATCTGTGAAAAATTTCAAGATGACAAACCAATTCTTTTGAAAAGTAAGCATCTATCGTTCTTATACCTACCCTCATTGGACTGTCTATTGCAAGATATGCTATGAAGAATTAAACAGTTAATTATCTTTTATTTTCACTCAAAAGGAACAGCATTTCTATTATTCGGGTTCTTTAAAGATGTTTTCATATGGAAGAAAAATTCTATAATTTCCTGCTAGAAATGAATTACTATAAATCTAAAGCACACTCTTGTGTTTTTGTCAGATTTGAAAATTCGTCTCTTTAGTAAAACATTTGTCGAATTTTGAAAATATTTCATCATGGAACGAAGTTTCTTAACACCCCTTACATGTATATTTAAAAAAAAAATACAAAAATATACTGGCTTTTCGCCTTACATACATTCTAGACTCTACCACCGTGACGGAACTAAGTTTGAATTTTTACTTTTATTTCAGAAATAATTGATTACCCTCATGATAATTAAGATTCTATTTTTTAAGATATTCGAAAGGAGGCATTGCGCAAGATGGGAACAAACCGGATGGGGAAATGTATTGTGCAAAAGTATAGTCGGACGATTTGGCAAAGGATTTCTCACTTGCGACATGCATGCAGTCTTTTAAATCACTCCATAACTTCAACAGATAAAACACAGCTGTACCATTGGAAAACCCTTAATTATTGCAAGGTTCCCAAATGTGGAAGTACTTTTTGGATGCAGGTATTCTTGGTTCTGAACAAACTAAAAAATGTGACGGAGATATTTGGTGAAAAGCGATCTTCACAACACGTCATTCCAATGACTCAGATTTCAACGTGGAACAGTTTGTCTGGTTCTGACATCATATTTCACGTAACAAGAAATCCCTACTCACGTTTATATTCGGCATACATTGATAAAATATTTCTTCCTGGATTTTCGAAATTGGCCAGCGATATTAATAAAATGAACGATAAACCTTGTAACCAAACAGTAAGCTTTGAAGAGTTTTTGAAATTCATCCTGTCTGATTTTCTTCATGAATCGCACTGGCAGCCTATATCGTCTATGTGTGCGTCATGTTCGGTGCCTTACAATGTCATTTGTAAACAAGAAACATTCAATACAGATGTCCATTTTATACTCGATCAATTAAACATATCCAAAATTTTAAAACAAGAATTATTAAAAAATATAGTTAAAAAACGCACGGAAAATTCAATCAGAGAAATCACCAAAGTCATGGTAGAATTAGCTAAAATGGCCCCATGTTTAACATATATGCAGTTTTATGAGAGATTATGGAAATCTTTTCAAATTCAAGGATACATATCCGATTCAGTATCTTTTCCAGTGAAGAAGTTCAAATCTCTGAACTATGATAATGTTGAAGGTATTGTGTCTACATATTTAGAAGGAAGTATGAAAGATATTTTGTCGGAAACGAAGAAGAAAGTTCAACGACAGAGATATCTAGCAAGAGCGTTTTCAGCACTCAAATCCAGAACGATTGATGACATTCAAAAGGCATACAAAAATGACTTCGATTTATTCGGTTATTCGTACAATTTACCAAAGGAACATTTAGCATAAACATTCACCTGATGGTACATTTATTGAGATAAACTGTTTGAAGTGTCAAACAATTGCTGAATCAAGAGATAATATCGCTATACATGAAATTGAAATCGATCCTTTTTATTGTCGTAGACACCGTTACACACTAAAAAGTGCTTAAGAATGCGTTCAAATAAGATAAATATTTAAAACAGAAGTTCTTTTGGAAAAAGTGAATGCACAAGGATTAAAAATACACATAGACGAAGTTGTTCCTAATTATCATTCATATAAATCAAATAAACTACAGGATGCAGAAAATACAGTTGAAGTTTTTTTGTGCGTGTCGTTTATAGCTGATCAATGAGACATCTGGCAAAGTATTCGTGTACACATGAAGCGGCGGACTACTTTGTCTACTTTGCACTGACAGCTTCACGTAAATTTACATGAACATACTAAAGGTATCAAGGAGCTTTTTGTCCCTCCACTTTTTAGCTCACCTGAGCCGAAGGCTCAAGTGAGCTTTGCCCGTTGTCTGCCCTCATCGTTATCGTAAACTTTTCACACTTTCATCTTCTTCTTAAGAACCACTGGGTCAGTTTTAACCAAATGTGATATGAAGTATCCTTTGGTGAATGGAATTTAAGTTTGTTTAAATGAAAGGCCATGCATTCTTCCAAGGGAAATACGAGCGAGGGCCGTTCAATAGATAATGCAAAATGACATCTAGAAGCATTCCCTGTTAATTACCCTTTACACATGTCTTAGGTCTCTGTATCCATGAACAGAAAACCTCGGCATACTCATCTTAAGGTATGCCCCACACTTATGATAAAATTTCCCATGTCTGACATTTTTACAATTTTTTGAATTTTTTCATGTGTTTTGGGGATGAAAAGGTCTTACAATGGCAGAGATTACGCTATTATGGTTGATTGAAAAATTCTGTACACTTTTTTTTTCAACCTCTTATTTATTTCTCTTAGCGTATATGCAGCTGCGTTGTGGGGCACAGGAAAAATACCCTTGTCACAATATTTTTATTTCCTTTACAGGAAATCTGTTTAACTTTCCTACGCGCTATTCGAACATGAAATTACCATTGTTAGTCCTTCATTTGGATGTATGTACCTCTTTAAATACACGGAAACTAATAAAACATGTTCGTAGCCTATGCTTCTCTTTATCATAATAAAGTGACACATTTTTCTTTGTTTCCACTTTTTATTTACATGTATCAAGCAAGTTTATCAAATCCTCTTTTCTGTTTAAACATAAATTTCCCCAAAAAATGGCGGAAATATTGCCGACTCGGCGTTAAACAATATACAATCAAGAAACATCATTTATTATTTTTTTTTTTTTTACATATCAACAATTGACAATTTTGATGCGTGTTTTCTCTAGGGAATTTGTGAGAAATTGGGCACTTATCTGTTAGAAATATTGTGATATTTTTTCCTTTGTCAGATATCTACAAAAATGTTTAGTATCTTAACAATGTCTTTCCATGTAAATCTAGCAAATCTTTTTAAATATGTGTCACTTATTTAACATTGATATTCTTTGGTGTCTTTAAAAATTTCAATCGACCAGATTTGGGCGAAGGTAAAAAAAAATCTAAAATGCAAGTCAAGAGTCAAAGGTCAAAATCTTGGTATCAAGAGGAAAGTATTTTTACAAGGAATACATTTACATATCTATACAGACGTCGACGTTGCACACATTGAAATGAAATTTGGTATTCTGGTCCCGGGATCATGAAACATCTTAGGTGTAAGTGAAAATCTTAATGTTGTATTTTAATATTGTAGAAGTAAAATAAAAATATTTCTCCACCTTGTTTTCCACAACTGTTGTTATCTGCATATTAAGAGATTAAATCAATAATTATTTACACAATTACAGACAATTGAAATTTTGACTTTATTTAAGTCTGTTTCGTGATCTTGGGCCATATTTATCATAAGAATACCTAGGCCAAGTTCTGTTTTGTTAACGATCGAGGTATTTTGGACAGAGTAATGCCCCTTGGACTAAGAAAAATCCCAATTGTATGCAGTTTCCGTTCGTTTCTTTGCAGACGTTTGATCATAGGAATATCTAAGCCAGGTTCTGTTTTGGGTACGATCGAGGCATTTTGGATTGAGTTATGTTCCTTCGACTTAGAAAATTTTAATTTATTAAGGGAGGGGCATAGGAGTTTTGGCGGACAAACAGACATGCAGACCGACGGACAAGATAATAAGAATATACACAAATCTTCGATTGCGGGGGCATGAAAAAAGAAATTAGATAAAAAAAAATCTTTAGAAATTACTTTACAACTTTAAAAACAGTTGCTTCTTACTATTTAGTATTTTAAAAAATAAAATTGTCTTTGGTTAACAGAGAAAAAAAAATGTTGTATTGAGACAAATGTATAAAGTTTTATAATCAAAGAAGGTTTCTTAAGCTTCTACCGATTTTTTTTTCAGATTGTTCTATTCCAATTTATACTTTCAGAGGTTAAAATGTACGAATTGACTCATGACAAATTAATATTTTACATATATAGTAAAATCAAAAAATGCATGGAAGTTACCGGTAATGGGTTGTACATTTTTTGGTCTGAAAAGATTTCATCCCTCTCATTAAATGTAATAAATCTGTTTCTTAGGTTGTTGTCGTCATTTTTAAACGTTAATGCGTTATCATTTAATGTCGTACAAATTTGTTTTCTTATAAATAGATTACATCCTAAAACCTGAGATATGTCTGTTAAAAAAAGTCCTCCAGCTATACACCTCCTCCAATTGCCATCAAAGTTCCGTTTTCTGTTTGTCGTTTCTTCGATGATTTAACCTTTATCGGTCGGAAAGTTCATTGAAAGAATGATGTCCGCAGTGGTTTCCTTTGATTTACTCTAGTATCTGGAGGCCCGCCTACCCCGGTTACCGCAGGTTGGGCGGGGGTATCGCATTATGACTCACGTAAACCCAACTTGTTTTTGTTTTCCTATGAATTATTACTGGGGAAATGTGCACGATTCGCTGTAGCCCCCTCATTACGTAGGATCTACCCCTCTTATCTTGGAGAGGAACTATTGACTCGCAGATACCAGTGTATTGTACGAGGATTTATTACCCTAAATTAGACTTTGGTTCCTTATGTAAAGATATAAAAACGCATCTCATTTAGATGGAATCTCATAATTAACTTAAAGAATTGTTCAAGTCGTAATCTTTGTGTATTACATGTAGACTATTGAAAGATTTTCGGGGCTAAACGGGAAAGTTTTCCAGCAGACCAACCTTAGAACCATGTTAAAGTTTAGGATTGTCACATCATTAATTTTCAGTTTGGTCAGCATTTCGAATTCTTTGGAAGACAAAAAGGTGAGGTTTTATACTGGAGAACGTTTTAGCTAAATATCCACAAGTGATTTACTCTATTAGCGAAAAGATAAGTTCAAACCCGAAAAATATTAAACTAACATTAAAATAAACATATCATTGAATACTTTGGCTTAAAATAGATTTTAAACATGCACATGTACAGATTAAAAAAAAAAACTATATCTGTTATTATAATTTCTGTTTGAGGTAACTCTGGATTCATGTTCCAATATAAAATATTAATACGCTGATATTTGTTTAAATGTCAAGTACAGCCACAAGCTGTACCAATGTAATTTTTTCTTCTTTTGCTAGAAAGCATCCTTTGACACATACTTATACTAAGCGTAGGTACTAATAAGCATTTTGCAGATTTAACCCCCATTCCCCCAAAATGCACGCTTTCTAAAATATGCATTTTACCAGATGATATTTTAACTTATACCTTGTAAAATATTTATGATGTGTACATAAAAAATAAATAAACTTCCAGTAAAAAAGGTAAAAAATACCTCTGTATGTATTTTTTCTTTGCGTTGATTTCTTTTGATCCAATTATCTTGGTTTCTCTTTAACTAATGTAAATATGTGGCAAACGATGCTTACACAAGGTTGTTTTGCCGCCGTTTTATCCATCGTTTACGATTGTACACAAGAATACAACCAATTTTCAATATTACGCAATAATTATATGTTTATATATATGTGTGTGTTATGAATTAAGATCTTGCACATGGCCAGCATTATCCCTAACGAGTCTTCGCTGTCAACTTTTTTGTTGTTTAATTATTGTTTTTAAATAGTATTTTCTTGATTTTTGTACATTTTTTTGTCGGAAAGGTAGCTTATAATTTACTTTCCAAAGGAGAAAATCTTCAAAATAACTTTTCAGTGTAAAGTAGTATAAGTGTAAAGTTAATATACCAGTCATGCAAGGTGATTTCGATCTGCCATACCGGTACCAATGAAGAAAAAAATAATTACAATTAAAGGAGCATTGCTGGGTCTAGTAAATGCTCTTCCAAGCCTGTATTTTTACTTCTTACAAAAATAACTGCCGTAAAGGATAAACTGCAGACCTTTTGTGCTACAGCGT
This sequence comes from Saccostrea glomerata, assembly GCA_003671525.1. NCBI lineage: Eukaryota > Metazoa > Mollusca > Bivalvia > Ostreida > Ostreidae > Saccostrea > Saccostrea glomerata. The sequence continues at coordinate 339,794 of PRKT01000015.1, forward strand.
ATTCTAGAAGTGGTGTAAATCAGAAGTTTAATTCACAGAACCTCTAAAGAACTTTAAGACACTTTAAAATCACTCAATTTTTCAAATATATTTTAAAATCAAACCAGATTTTTCGACACCCTTTTCAACAATTCCTCATGGTAAATTAAAATCTAGACTTTTAAGGATACACAAGTTTTCTGACGTTGATATTAAAAAGATGCTAGAGTTCCCCATTGAAAACTTTTTTGTAGTCCTGTTTTCCAACAGATTGTTGAAACTCCGATGGGCACTTATTGTGCTCTTTCATCAGTAGACCAGTCTTTATATTCTTCTACATGAGAAGAAGAAAACACTTGCCGTATCCTTTAATTCGACATTCAGACATTTGTGTATCGACAATGTTTTATCAATAAAAAAATAGTAATTTTCATTCGTATTCCGACTCGATATAGCCAAGTCATCTCGAAATAAAAGACGCCACAGAGTCCGACACTTCTGTTTCATATTTGGATGTTTTCCTGACTAAAGACGTTATAAAGACCAACAAGCAAGTAAATTTTATGACAAACAAGATGACATCGTCAACATTCCTTATTTTTGTAGTAATGTTCCAATTTCATTTGCTATTCATTGTGTTACCTTTATGTCTCCCAAATAATTAACTTCTCAGAGCTTGTTCTCAGTATTTTCAATTTTTAAGCCTGGTATGTTTTTCATTAATAATTTGGTGTTACAGAGATTTCAACAATCTTGTTTTGGTAATTCTATAGTCGTTTTAATGGAATAAGTTTATCGATCCTCTGGGTCGTATTTTGGCTGACTTGTTTCATATCCATTCGAATGAATTTACCTGTTTTATTTTCATTTTACTTTAGTTCAAGGTGATTTATCGGGTAAGAGTTGAAAGAAAAAATGAGTATAGTCAAAAGAGTGTCTAAATAGTTTCAGAAGTCGTCGATGTCTTACCAAGGCCAAAATCTCTGGTTTTCGCATGAAGAAAAACAATAGAGAATTGTGCGATTTTATGTTGTAACGCATACATGTATGTAATGTATAGGAACATTGAAAAAAAAAAAGCATTGTATTACATAAATTATAGATTGGAATGTTCTAACGGATTTCATTGCATCGAAAATAACTGTAAAACAACTTAGGATTGTGAAAGGGGATTGCTAAATAAGATGTATTCTCCCCTTGCATTGAATCCAATACAAAAAATTGATCGAAATGATTGAAAAAATGACACATAATATTGGCTGCGTGAAACAAAAACAGGTACTTAAGTGTAAAGAACACTTTTCTTTGGAGGAACGATGACGCAATTTAGTCAGTGCAATCCATTAGCTTAGAGAATTCTAGAGAAAAGTGGTTTTCAATGACAGTGCATTCTTTGAATGCTATGGATCCCATATATATCTTCGAAAGAATGAAAAATAAATCGAGTTATCCTACATGTATGTTTTGATTTAAAAATGAAGCAAAATCGACATTTTAAAAAGAGAGGACTGTCATTTGTTTTAAATGTTTTACAAATCCGATTTAAAAATACATTTTCGTTCGTTTGTCTTAAATGATTGACTATTTGATAAGTGGGTTGACAGTAAAAATAACTCACAAGAATTGTAAACTAATATTAATGCAGGCCACGTCAAAACACATGGAACATTACATTTGTCACGACCACGAGGATTGGATATTTTTTCAAACAATTTTGAGGGGGAAAAATGATCTACAGGATTGTAAGTACCGCCGCAAATTTTATCTAAAATTAAAATACCGGGAAATCTTTTTGATTAAAAAAAAAAAACACGAATTAATCCCCCCTCCCTAACATATTCACCATATGAATTAAAATACCGAATTTCTTGAATAGCTTTTGTTGTCAATTTAATGAGATGTAGACAACATTTTAACGGTTGGCAGTGTTTTTTTTTTACAACTATTTACAACCCAATAATTTTATAATTTTCAAAACATCCTCATTATTCAATGAGAAATATTTCTGCGAAAATTTGTTTTCCTGAGGTGTATAGATTGATACGTAATTTTTATTCCGAAAAAAAAGTTTTATGTTGTGGAACCTTGGATTCTGTAGCCATCAACTCTTTGTTTCGACTAAATCAACTACATGTATCTAGAAAGGTTCAGTATTCTGTAACCACCAAACTCCTGAATTTTACCAAATTAGCTATCTAGAAAGTTTAATCTAGTTTTTAGAAAGACAATCATATCGATAAGGTATTAATGAAACTGAAATAAATAACCCCCACATAGAACAGAACACGCGTTCATTAACAGCACGTTAACATAACGAGTTGTTCCTGGTGACGCCTGAGATACCTGTGTTTGTTTTCACTCAGATGATTTGAAGAATACAAACAAATCAAACATCTTAACATGCCTCCCTTTCTAGAGACACTGTGGATAAAAGTGTTCTGTTTGTTTAATCTCTCACATTTATTCTTCTCAATGAAAATGAAAACGATATTAAGATATATATGTTTTATTTGTTAACGAATTTTTGGGATCTTTTATCTTGGTCCACCTTTTGAACGATAAATTACATTCCAATTAAATAACAGGACATACCTTGCTCTTAGAAACCATGAAGATCTCAAATATTCGGAATAAAGGTACGGTTTATCGTGACCCAGGAATTGGAATTTACAGGGGGTCATTTTCAAAAATAATCATCTACATTACCACTATAAATTTTGTAATTTGGTTGATGTCATGCACAATCAAGATTCATTTCTATTACGTATTTAAGTAAAACTGCGCTTTAGACACGCCCTTTATTTAATCCAAAAGCCCCAAAACGAGAATGCATTCCAAGATACAAGAAAATGCTCTATTTGGACATGTGAAAATTCTTACATAAGAAAAAGCATCTCTAAATGTAAATGTTTTATTTGCTTTTTTTTCGTTAGCACTCATTAAAAGGAACAATGTAGATACGTTCTGATTAAGAAAAGGAAAGTCTAGTATTTTGTAACAAGATTGCAAAAAAAGCCATTTTAAAATAGATTTAGCAGCAATAAAGTATAGGATAGACTGGTTATAAAAACAGCTAGCACTCCTTACATACACTCCTTATACTTATTGGAAATAGGAGCATGAACTTTGCAAGAAAAATATTTTACGTTTGACCAATAATCATATATTTCCCCAAGATATTTTCTGTTCGGGCTAAAACCTTGTTTTTTCAAAACAAATAATAATAAACAAATCCAATATTCAACAGTAATATTCCTATTTCAGTTTCATTTCACTCTAAGCGAGGAAGAACTGTCTCATTACTTTGGAACCACATTATTGAAACAAGGTAAGACTAGCAATTAGTTTCTTCATATTTTATTTTTCTAACGAGCATTTTTATGATGGTATCTCAGTTAAATGGTCTAAGTAGTGATGAAAAATAAGGTCGTAAAAAAGAAAAGAAAATGGAAAGGTATCCCACATATCATTTGATGATATATTTCTCTCATATTTAAGGAAAAAGAACCACTTTTTTCAGTTTCTACCTTATTGCTGTCTTTATAAAAGAGTATAACAGTCACTTATCGAGCAAAGAGCATAACAGTTAAGGTTTACGCGTATCCCTGCCCATCAAATGTCGAATCGTGTTTGTTTTCAGATGCTAACGACATGTATGTTTCCTATTTTAGTTCCAGATTATGACTTCATACCTGTGCAGTCAATAGAAGAACAGGAGGCAAGGACAGGGTCTCGAAACATCACGGTGAAGGCGTTCGGTCAGGAGTACCGACTGTACCTTACAGAGAACAAGAATCTCCTATCACCCGGTAAACAACCCTCTTACGCCTAAAGGATCTAGTTTGTCTTTTGTAACCTTTCTCTGTGGGTTTAAAAATCTATAATACAGAAGAAGCATTTTTACATAAACAAGACATTATTAGTGTAATGAAACTTGGGTCCTCTGCTGAAAACATGTTTGGGTAGCTGATTGGGTGTCGGCTTTTATATTAAAGAGGAACAAAGAAATTTGTAACCAAAAGTCGAGACTGAAGCTCTACTGGTTTTTACTTATAGCAAAGGAAGAGAAAAGTAGCAGTTTGGAATTGAAAATTTACAACAGCAATAAATAGAATAATGATCCTTGATTAAGTCTTTTTATGTTCTTAGCGTAGTCTACTTGCATGCAACATTTTATTATAATCAGACTAAAACTGTATTTGGGGTAGCATTTTGATAGTATTTTACAGAAACTTCTATCTCTAGTAACCAAGGCAATATTGTTCATCGAAATCAAAAAATGATAAATAGAATTGAATAGTCTACTTTTGTGCAAAATTATATTGAAATCAGAACAAAACTGTAGGAGGAGTAGTATTTTTGAAAGTATTAACAACATAGCAACATCGTTCATAAAAATCGAAAACCGATATACCGAATTGTGTAATTTTTCCTGACAAAGCTTGTTCAATTACGTAATTAGTTGATTCAGTTAAGTCCTGTGACTTTAAATATTACGATTTCAAATTCCAATATTTTTCAAGAACTCTCCAGACAACAATAATAAAGAAGATAGGTTTGTTACAAAATCATTATAACGACCACAAAATGCCGACTTTAAACGGGGGTGTTGAATTCTTCAAATTTGGGGATACCAACCTTTTATTTAACATTTCATTATCACTGAAAAAAACAACTAAAGAGACTTTCACAGAATCTTGATACAGTTCTCCTAATTTACATTTTGATTGGATATATATTTCCTATAGCAAAACATTGTAATTGTCTGACGTCTTTCCTTTGACTTTGGAAGTCTTTTTTATCTGCTCCTTCAGTACCGTGGAATGAAATTTAATTAAACGTTCGCAGAATATTTAGTACCATAGATGTGCCATTATGTACTCCTATTTTTTACATTTCAATTAGATAGATATCAGGTCTTTCTCATATTAAAAAATGGACGCTGCCAATCTTCCTAATACTCAGTATATTAGGATCACGATAAGAATCAACTCTATCCTTTTTCTTAATAATCTGGTCCCAGTAAAACTTGGAAGATTAATACATAATATACCTAACCTTTATAGGGTTAGTTTGCAGAGACTAAAGTTGATTTTAAAAATAAACTTTTTTTCTCGTAGATTGTTTAATTAACCACATATACTCAAATGGAAGTAAGGAGAGTGTCCCATGTAGTGCTGAGGGAGAAAACTGTCATTACATTGGACATTCGGAGTCTCACCCAGGCTCGGCTGTCGCCGTCAGCGTCTGTGACGGATTGGTGAGTACATTTGGCACTTCTTACCTGTAAACGGAACGCAAAACATTCAGACAGACGCAGAGGAAACCCCGATAGGGAACTTAGAAAAAACCAGAGCAAGAAATTTCGTCACACAATGGCTATCCTATGGTTTTGATACAAAGACAAATTCAGAAACAAAATTCTAATATACAAAAAGGACAAATGTTGAATTCAAAGCTTTTTGTCGTTACATTCTGAATCAAAAAGTGAAAATTGCTATTTTTATATATTCTGTATGAACTGGTTATATTGAATTTTAATACTGTCGGCCTAACTATTAAAAATATCACTCGTTTGAAAAACAAGGGGAGGGTGTATAATGATTGGGTATCCGTCCGTTTGTCTGTACATTCGTCCGTCCGTTACGCTTTTGGGGTACCTATCCCCTATCACCACCTCCTCTTATACCACTGAATGAAATTTGCACTTCCTATTTTACTTCTTGATCGGAAACTTATTTCGGGTTTTCGATCGCAAAGCATGGTCACTGCATTCCTTTTTAAAATATTAAGGGGTACCCATGTTTTAACCACAACTTCTCCTATACCACTGATCAAAATCATAATGTACTTATTTTTTAACAGATTCTTTATTATATAGCGCCATTGTGGCCTTCCTATTTTATTTGTTGATCTAACACTTATATTCTGCCCCCACAACATGTACATTTGTGAGTTCAGTGCTCACATTACCTCTAGTTTACACTTGTATTCAGTAATAAAAAAATATATTCGGTTTCTTGATTATTTTATCAAAATACGCTTCAATCTGAAGACATTGAAGTTAAAATTGTTCTCTCAAAAGAAAACAGATACAGTCAAAATATTTGTGGTTTTTCCTACTGGTGATATAGGTACAACTTTTAAAATACCATTCCTTAACAGTCATTAAAATTTCAGATCGTTAGTAATTACATCGTTGGTTGATACAGTGGTTTTCATGGCTAAAAGAGAGAAATGAAAATCTTAGAAAGGATGTTTTGATATTTTTTTTTCTTTTTAGCATGGCGTAATTAGTACACCAGACCACGATTTATACATTCAACCTTTACTGGAGAGCCACAAAGGTCGCGTTTCAGATGAGGACAATCACTTGGTGGTAAAGCGCTCGGTGCAACGACAGAACGATTTATCGGGTATGTATTGGACATGAGCCGCAGATGTTGCCAATTATTTACTTACTACAACAAAGGGATAACATCTTTGTTTATAGTGTTAGGAATTCGTTTCTATAGAATTTGAAATAATTGTATCGAATTTGAAACATGTGGATGACTATTGAGCTATTACTGAAAATGAATGAGTCAATCCCTTACTTTGACGTTAGACGGATGAACTGCCATTCATTTTTTTTCCCAGGGGTAATTGAAAAAAAAAATCTTACAAAACAACGCGTTAATAAAAGATTAAAACGTTGAAAAGTATCTTAAGTATATTTACAGGATTTCAACAATCTGACAATAACTATCAGAAAAAAACCCTCAGATCCTCTATTTGGAAGTAGTGTTAACGTCATTTTAAAATTGCATTTTAAGGAAAGACACAATATTTGTTGCTAGATGAAGACAAATTGATCATAAAGCGATCCCCAAGACGTTATTTGGAGACTAAAGTTGTGGTAGCTCAGGATAGCCAGCTTTTCCATGGCAGTGATACGACAAGATTTGTAACCACGATAATGAACATGGTAAACCCCTTCAGTTACTAACGGTTAAACTTTCCTCTATTCTGCTTGACGCCAAATGATTTCGAATGAAATCTCATTTTTGATTACAACGCATACAACACCAACAAACTTTTAAGAGCGAAAAGCATTTTGATTGAACAATTTTATAATTGATTGATTGGTTATCTCTTTCTGCCGATTCGGCAATAACGTTTAATGACAGGTTTTAAAATGATTTTGTTTTCTGCAACGTTTCCCAGTGATCTTACATTTTTTTCAGTCAAGAGAAACTATCTTTTGCGCGCCAAGGGGTGAAATCTCTGACAGAGGGACATAATAACATATGAATATGATCTAAATATTTGTTAAAAAACTAATATTTAATAAAAAGATAATCTGTAAACACTTAAACGCAGATTTCTTTATTTCTTTAGAAAAAGAAGACATTTAAAATATGTACACCTGTACTTATTAATTTTGCTGAAATATAAGATTCAATAAATTGTGCAAGTTAATCTCGAGGAGATGTTTTAAATATATCGTTTTCGACTGATGAAGACGAAATATAAAAAAAAAAGTCAGCTCCTACAGAAACAAGAGGCCCATGGGCCACATCGCTCACCTGAGAAGCTTTGAACATTCCGTTCTTAACCAGATTTCCCCCCTTGTAACACATACTGTGACCCCATCCTACCCAAATGATCATAATTAAAACATTTTGAAATCTACACTACCCCAGGATGCTTTGATTCAACATTGTAAAACTTTGATTCCCCATTGTGGCCCCGTCCTACCCCCGGGGGTCATGATTAGAACAATTTAGAATCTACACTACCCAAGGATGCTTCCACATAAGTTTCTGCTTTTCTGGCCCAGTGGTTCTTGAGAAGAAGATTTTTGCTTTATATTTCTATGTAAAAATTTGATTCCCCATTGTGGCACCGCCCAAACCCCTGGGATCATGATTTGAACAATTTAGAATCTGCACTACCCCGGGATGCTTCCACATAAGTTACAGCTTTTCTGGCTCAATGTTTCTTGAGTAAAAGATTTTCAAAGATTTTTCCCATTTATTTTTATGTAAAACTTTGATTCCCCAATGTGGCCCCACCCTATCCCCGGGGGTCATGATTTTAGCAATTTAGAATCTGCACTACCCGAGGGTGCTTCTATGTAAGTTTCAGCTTTTCTCGCACAGTGTTTTTGAGAAGAAGATTTTTCCTATATATTTCTACGTAAAACTTTGATTCCCCATTGTGGCCCGCCCAACCCCCGGGGGTCATGATTTTAACAATTTAGAATCTATACTACCCAAGGATGTTTCCACATAAGTTTCAGCTTTTCTGGCGAAGTGATTCTTGAGAAGAAGATTTTAAAAGATTTTTCCTATTTATTTCTATGTAAAACTTTGATTCCCCCTTGTGGCCCCGCCCTATCCCCGGGGGTCATGATTTTAACAATTTAGAATCTACACTACCCCAGGATGCTTCCACATAAGTTTCAGCTTTTCTGGCCCAGTGGTTATTGAGAAGAAGATTTTAAAAGTTTTTTCCTATATATTTCTATGTAAAACTTTGATTCCCCATTGTGGCCCCGCCCTATCCCCGGGGTCATGATTTTAACAATTTAGAATCTACACTACCCCAGGATGCTTCCACATAAGTTTCAGCTTTTCTGGCCCAGTGGTTCTGGAGAAGAAGATTTTTTAATGACCCCACCCTATTTTTGTCTTTTCTTGATTATATCCCCTTTTGAGGGGACTTGGCCCTTTATTTTCACAATTTTAATTTCCCTTCACCCAAGGATGCTTTGTACCAAGTTTGGTTAAAATTGGCCCAGTGGTTCTTGAGAAGAAGTCGAAAATTTGAAAAGTTTACAGACGGACAGACAGACGGACGGACGGACGACGGACAAAATGTGATCAGAAAAGCTCACTTGAGCCTTCGGCTCAGGTGAGCTAAAAAAGGGTTACATTATTGATAACATGTAAATAATATTGGAATAAAAAAATAGGGAAAAGGTGTCAAACTCCATTTAAAAAAAATAAAACGAAAAGACGAGATCAATGTCGTTGAGACTGTGGTGTGGATTCAAGGCGCATTCAAATAGTTTGTCCACTATGTTTCCTATTGTATCCCAAAATCCCAATACATGTAAATTTGCCTAAAAAAATTTTATATGATTTTTTTTTTGGGGGGGGGGGGTGTTTTATTTAACGTTCTTTTCGAGAAATTTTCACTCATATTGAGACACCATACTAGACGGTTAAGGGCTGCAAATAGATCCTAAGACTTAGGGCTGCAATGACTAAGCAATGAGGGATTTTTGTTCGTGCCAGCAACTACTGCGTCACGACGTTAAACAAAATATTTTTGAGAAATACCGGTATAAGGGATTTTGAAAAAAAAAATGTCAAATTGATGTGACATTTTCGGAAATTTGGATATTGACTTGGAATCCAACCAATCAACGTTTTTTATAGAGATATTTTCTCCAGTGGGAGTTATCTCTCTTATTTGAAAAAAAAACATTGGACCTTAAACTTATAAGAATCTATGAAAAATTAGTTGATGATAACAATCGAATGGAACTTTTGCTGACTTTGTGTTATCACTCTAAGAGACTTACAGTGGAAAATTGCCCATGTCCTTAATCTAAAAAAACAGTTACACTCTTCTTATGTTTTTTTCTGTACCAGTACAAATGAGTAAAATAACATGTTAGTGAAATAGTGATATTGTGCTCAAATCATGTTACTGTCAAATAGACCATTTTTAACCTAAACGTCTTTATTTGATTATTCCCTGATCTGCAAAATTTAGAAACATCTTAATTTTTTAGACTTAATGTTATCTACAATCAAAGGGTTTGGTTTATCTTACTTCACCGTTTATCAATTTTATTTTTTGTTTGTTTTGAAAGCAAAACCAATAAGTATAATAGATCGATGAAAAATTCTTAAGGGTACACTCCTTTTTTTTACTTTCGGTGTGCCAAATATATCAACTTGACAGAATGTGCAATATTGTATTTATTCAGTTTATCGATTATATTCAACAAATTCTGAAGATGACAGTTTCGTACCACAGACAGTATATATGTTCTCCGTCCTTCAATCATCTAAAGTCTCTTATGAATACAAAGCAAATATACATTGTCTTTCAATCTTCGTTGAAAGTGCTGCTTTATGATCACAAGGTTTTCATATTTTTAACGTCAATTACCAAATCTAATTATACGCGTAATAATACATGTAGAAACTGCAACGGGATCTACATAACTTGTAATTTGAGAGAGAAATGAATTTTGAAATGATATTCACCAGACAGCATCTCTACAAATAGCAGAACAAAGTTACCTAATTTTCGTAAACTGGAGTAGTATTCAAATTCTTCGTAGAGGGGGGCGGGGGGGTGTTGGAGATCATTTTATGTCAAGACTGAAAATTTGTTTACAACCAGTCAGTAGATTCTGTTTGATTGTGAAGGTCTCATCCGAAGGACCTTTACATTCATACCTCGACTACCCGTTCACGATTCAAACGTCCTACCTCTGATTATTAGCTTTCCTAAACGGTCATCTGTAATAAATACTTTTAAGTTATAAATTGTGTTTATTATGACAGCTCTCGGGCTTTATTGGAATATTTTCTTTTAAGTTTTTGATAAAATTTAAGAAAGAAGAAAAAAATATTTTTAAAAATCCTTATCGAAAGCGGTTCAATAAGTTATTGTGTGAAGTCACTAATGATTAATTTTACATTTTCAGGCAGCAAGGATTTTCTTGGATCCTTCACTGGGCGATAGTAAACTTTATGTAGCCCTGGTGGATATCACGATTTTAAAGGATGATAGGGTATATAACACATATTTTCTGCATTTTTTTTTCATTTAAACATGTTGTACCTGCAAGTAAACGCCATCAATTATCTTCTAATGCGGAAAACGTTTGTCTTCATAATGCAAATAATTGTCTTTGAATGACATATTCTTTCTGGGTAAAATAAATTGACTGATAACTGAATTTCAACTGACATTTAACCCTTTTCGACATACTGTTATAGCACCAGAAATACGTCAACAGTACAGGCGGCCAATCCTTCTGCATATCTATACAATAATTGTCAAGTATAGCTGCCTCATATATTTGTGGTATATTGGAGGATATCAAGAGAATCGGCTTTCTTTTTGAAAACAGTTTTTTTTTCCTCTGATGCAATGAAAACGACTTTTTGAGTTTCAATAAGAAATAAATGTTAAAAATATTGATTTGAAAGAGGACGCAAACATGTAGGTTGTAACATTCAAGATTGGCTAATGCTTTAAGTTAGAAACAAGACATATATCCTTGTCAAATGAAAAACCGTCTGTGTATAATTCTGAGGCATTTATCCTGAAAAATAGCATGCTTTAGAATTAATCCTCTCGTTACTTTTCACAGCTTTACTTCCGGGTCTTATATTTCGGCAAATTATACATTGATTTAGTTCATCAATACTTTCTAACTATACCCCCCGCAAACGAAGTTTTGGGGGGTATATAGTAATCAACTTGTCCGTCTATCCGTCCGTCCATCTGTCTGTCTGTCCGTCTGTCTGTGCAAACGTGTCCGGTCCATATCTTGCTTACGGAGGGACATTAGAAACTACTATTCCACACAAAGATTGCCCATGACCTAAGGGTGTGTCATGACCTTGACCCAAGGTCATTTGGGGAAGTTCAAGGTCATTGGAAGAAAAATTCATAATTCGTGATTAGATTGGTCCATATCTATATTCTTATGGAAAAACTTGGTAGGTTTTAATTTCATTCAAAGATTGCACATGACCTAAGGGTGTGTCCTGACCTTGAACCAAGGTCATTTGGAGAAGTTCAAGGTCACTGGAAGAAAAATTTTATGATTCGTGTCTGGTCCATATCTTTCTTATGGAGAAACTTGATAGGTTCTCATTTCACACAAAGATTGCTCCTGACCTAAGGATGTGTCATGATCTTGGGTCAAGGTCATTTGGGGAAGTTCACTGACAGAAAAATTTCATAATTTGTGTCCGGTCCATATCTTTTTTTCTTATGGAAAAACATGAATCTACTTCTTCACACAAACATTGCTTATAACCTGAATTTGTGTCATGACTTTGAATCGAGGTCATTTATGCAAGTTCAAGGTCACTGACAGAAAAAGTTCATAATTCGTGTCTGGTCCGTATATTTAGTCTATTTTTTTTTATTAGGTTGGGCCTTATAAAAGATAGAATGAGCAATTAAATTTTCACTAAAAATGTTTTAGCATTTACTCTCTTTTCTTAGATCCATAAAATATTCATGATTTAGCACTTCTGAAAAACCCAGTGTGAGGTATTTTGTCCCGTTCTAGTTTATTTGTTTATAACAGAAAGTGGATTAGAAAACTAAACGCATGCCCAAAATTTAAAAAAAATATTATATATGTAATCATGATAATGGATTTATAGGCCTAGAGTTATTTCAAGGCCGATTTCCTGTCTATTCAGCTATTAGAAATGCGAACAAAATCATTAGTTCTGTTTTGATGTGTTTCAGATATAGGTCCATTACTGTTATCCACGAGGGAGGGGGAACGGCTACATTACATAATTCCCCCGCTCTTTTAATACCTTTTTATGTTTTCTATGTTGTATAACAGTCTGACCTAAAGATCGTAGCAGACTCCGGGGACCTCTTGGAAACCTTCTGTCAATGGCAGAAAAATCACGATCCAAATGACGAATCTGATCCTAAATACCCAGACGTGGCGATACTTATCACAAAGTACGTATACACTATTCTTAATAGACAGTTATTTTGAAAGGTATAGAGAATATTCAGGTGCAAGATAAATGATCGCAGAAACATTGGCATTAAAGTGCGAGTTTTTCAAATGTTATATCAGTTCTGATGAGCCGAAGGCTCAAAAAACTAAGTCGGAGGTTGTTTAAATGGTGTGGTGTGCTAAAACTTGTTTTGATTTGAAAAATATGTTAGAAAAGAAGTACTAAAGGGCGGTAATATATTGATAATTTAAATGCTTTTATATCATTATTCAAGGACAAAAAGCATGGACTCAATGTTGCTTTCGAACAGACCTAAAGCCTCTTTAATTGAGGGTCCATTATTGTGTAAAATTTTCATACTTCTTACCATATGATTCGAACAAGTTTATCGTACATTCATTTTTTTGCATAGTAAGATCAAGATGATTCAGGCCTAAAAGTTGTGACCTTTTTTGTTGTTTTTTACGGGCTTTAAAAGCGTATAAGCTATATGAACTCTGTCATGTGAAGGGTCTCCAAACTAAGCATGATGATCCATTATTACATTATTGTAAAATTTTCATACCTCTTACCAAATGACTAGAACAAGCATTATCGTATATTGTCAGATGAAGCGTAGTGGAGTCCCAGTGTAAAATTTACAATCGTACTATTTAGCAAAATCTGCATTATGCTGTTAGCCCTAAAAACCGTCAAATCTTCAATCTCAAGGACCATCAAATATTGTTGGTTGATGCATCTTGAAACTGTGACACTAACGGTGCCACAAGCTATTGTTTTTAAATATGTTTGGGTTGTTAGCTTTGAGTCTAAGCTTTATTAACCTCGTCAGATGATCGATGTACCAATAGCATTTTTTTTTAAAATTCTACCTATGCAATTGACCTGAAAAAGCGTTTCTGGGCATTATGGCCTCTTGAGTCTTGTGGATGATGTTTATACCGTATTTCATGAATAATCTATTTTAGCTCTCCCAAGCCTCTCAGTTGCTAAGAAATACTCAGTACATGTATATAGGAGTAAAAAGAGCTCTTGAGTTACATTAATTTTGCTTGACAACTCAATTATAAAACCTTTTATAAATTGCAGTCACGATGCTAGTGTTAGATAATGGTGTTACATATAGTAGCCATTCATGCAACCAGACTCAAATCATGATACACAGTTGTATCCATAAAAATTATAATGAATACCATGTACATGTAAATTGAAATTAACTTTTCAGGAAGGACTTGGAAAAAAATGGCGATAAGATGAATGTGGGTCTGGGTACTATGGGTGGAGTTTGTTACACTGATAGGAAATGCACAGTGAACCAGGACTCGGGACTGGACACAGCATCCACCATTGTGCACGAACTTGGACACGCGTAAGGACTTTTAAAATTTTTAAAACATTATGGAAATTATAATGGAAATTTATCTATATGTTAGATTTATTGATTGAATGTTGTTCAACACCGAGTCAGCAATTTTTCAGCCATGTTTCGGCGGTACTTGTTGGATCTTTATGCCATGATAGAAACTACTGATTGCATAATACAGAATTTAGAGAAATGTTCTTTCAGATACATGTATGACTTAAAGTACTAGTAAATGTATATTCTAAATAATTCTTACATAGTACAATACGTATTTTGTCACTTTTATTTGAAATTGTTTGGTCAACGAAGCCGGAATAAATTTGATGCTATTGACAAACATTTATTTGCTACCAGTATTCGTCATCTGTAAATTTTTGATAAGCATGTTATTATTTTTGTATCAATATATCTAATTCTACGCCTAATCGGAGACCAATTAAAGGTTAAATTAGTACACATCGTCCAATAATATTACTTCTTTTATACTCTTTCATTGGCAGTACGGGGTTTATTGCCACATTAAATATAAAACCACGAAGTTCAGCAGTGAATTACAAAATACTAGTATAATGATGTTCTAATCAGACACAGGTTTTTAAAAAGTTTTATATATCCCTTTTTGTATATGATGAAAATCAATATTTAGTTAATGAAATTCATTTTTGTGTTCTACGTAGTTTGTAAGAGATAAAAAGTATCAAGTTTAAAGTACAAGTGGCAGTTTCTGTTGAATCTGCTGCTGGATCTATGTCACTGTGTTATCTCTAAAATATAATCTTAGAAGATAATGGATGTACTGCATTCAGTCACAACACTTAAAGTGAATATGACTCAATTTGTTAAAATCCTTGAAACACTCGATCTCCACAGAAAACGAATATTTCATTGTCAGAAATTTTGCTTGCCTTAAGGATTTTTTGGAAAATGGTTGTCTTGAACTTCTTTTATAATGTAACTAGCTTATAGCAAACTTGATGTTAACTGTTGGAAATACGTGTATTTTTCTAGTAATATAAATCATTTCTTTTGATAACTGTATACAATAGCTTCTTTTTTTTTACCACAAACCAATGAATATGTCGTTGAAATCATGTGGTTTGTTGGATATTTGTAACTTATTTCTTGCAGTGCAACACATTTTGTTCCGTTTCTGAGTTATAATCTTTCTATATTCTTCTTCCATTATTGCAGATTAGGAATGAAGCATGATGGCGATGGTAATCAGTGTCCCCGCAATAAGTACATTATGTCTCCATATGGTTCTACTAGTTCCGATACTGCAAAATGGTCATCATGTAGCGCACAGTATCTAAGTGACTACTTAAGGTAAATCCATGACGTGTAATGAAAACATCAAGGTTGATATATTTGTATTTTGATAAAATCAAATTTAAAATTGATCATTTCGATGTAATGTTGTCTCCGAACTAAATAAGGCTCTAGGAATTTTTATTCAGACCACGTTTCTTCTCTTGGAAGCAATTGAGACTGCATCCTACCACATTAAGGTTTAGGGCCTTTGTTTTCCTTATGGCTACGTTTGGTTCAATTAGAAGACAACTTCCATCATATGGTTGCAAATTGAAGATAAATACACCCTGGAGACTTGCCCATTAGTACAGAAACTTGCAGTGATAAAAGGTTTATGCCGGTTTTCGAGTAAGCAAAGGCGTTTTAACGACCAAATTAGGATCAAACACCCGTGCATCACGTTAGGTTGTTACGTTCTGCATACCTAGATTTTAACATTTTTTTAAAAGTCTAAAGCAGGTTTAATTTTATCAGCTTTTCTGTCAGCTGTCTTTTAAATTAAACTACAAAGAAAACCAAAAGATCATATCCTATATTTATACGCAGAACAATGAAGGGTGAATGCTTCTATTTTAAAATAATGAACAGAATTAACAGCTTTTCAAATTTTCAGTGGAGTGCGGTGTCTATCAGATATACCAAGTAGATCATCTGTAAAACTCTATGACAATATCGAAGAGAAACCTGGAATCAAATATTCGGCCGATGCACAGTGTACAATGTTCTTTGGTGGAACAACAAAATCTTGTGTCAAAAGAACTGTGAGTTTATCCAAGATTATGCCAAAGTAAAACGAAAAAATATTAAATTAGATATACGGAGGTTAAAATATTACTTTCAAAAGAAATTTCTATAACTGCTGCTGCACGTGTCTGGTTATGTCATGTAAAATATATTTCAATTTCAAACGTATAAGGGTATTAATATATTGATCATGTAAAATGGAAATGAAAAATGACAACTTCACACGACAAACTTTGCCATTCAATTAGTTTTCAATGAATTTCATTATCTTTTAGGTTCTCCTATAGAAATTATAGATTACTACAAATGAGGTTTATGAGAAGATTGCTCTATGTTCAGTTCGTTTTTAATCACTTTAATTAATGACAGCATCCTTGCCGTGCAGACTGCATCAATCCCGACACGCAGCAGTGTATTATCGTCGCTGGTTCCTTTGTTGATGGAACAGAATGTGGAGGGAGAAATGTAAGGATTCTACAAATAAGAACTTCCAATGCAATCGAATTTTTTTTTCAAGAGGTGGATTATAAATTCATTACTGTAAACATATGCATTAAAGATAAATCCATATGAATAATTGGTAATTAAATAACAATATTTTGCAACCAAAAATGATATTCAGGACCATATAATATTTTATCATAGTTTTAATTTAAATTATATTAGTTAATACATTTAAAAGTAATTTACTCCAAATTTTAAGTGGTGCCTCAACGGTCGTTGTGTGACAATGGGCCAGGGGGCCCCGCGGCCGGTAGATGGCGGTTGGTCGTCCTGGGACTCTCAGTGGTCTGGCTGCTCCAGGAGCTGTGGCGGCGGAGTTACACTAAAGAAAAGAACCTGTACCAATCCGGAGTAAGGGGCTTCAAGTTATTACTCTGTTCTAGAACGGGACTTTTTAAAGTAAATTGTTTTAAAATATACTTGAAAATTTGAATAAGGAAATACCACACATCTAAATTAAGGTCATTATTTTTGGTTTTAATTAGACCAAGATTTGGAGGTCGTGAATGTTCAGGAAAGTCATACCAAGCAAAACTTTGCAATCTTCAGGTTTTGTATTTTTATTGCATTACAAATTATCAATCTGTTGTTAAAATATTTGTATTTAAAACACGGCTCAGAACCTTAATCTTTACTTGCTTATTTTTCAGCCCTGTGTGACCAGCCAACATCAATTTTACCAGGAGCAATGTTCTGCAACAAATAAAAATCCAGTTCATGGACAACGTTACAAGTTTGTACCATTTACAGAAAGTGAATCAGGTAGTTGAACTAATAAATCACTACTTTATTTGCAGGGAAAATTGGCAGCTGTTTTATCAGTAAAATACATAAGATGAATAAAAAATTTTAACATTTCTCATTTGTTCGCACTTTTACTTTCTATTAAGACTGCAAACTAACCTGCCGAGCTTTGAACGACAACCTAATATATACGCGGGCTGAAGCAGTAGCAGATGGATCGATGTGTCGCACGCCATCCGCAGCCTTCGAGTCAAGATGTGTAAAAGGGGTGTGCGAGGTATTGAACTGACATTATGATAGATATATAACGTAGAATACCACGCAATGAGTGCTAAGGGACAGTACTCGTAGTAATAAGATGGTCGTCATATTTTTATGTGTTACTGTTTGTTTCTTTCTGTTTTCTTTATATGTTGTTTTGTTTTTGTTTTTATTTCTTATTGATATTTTTGTGAATATGGTTATCTTTTCTGTTACAATTTAAGGGCTTTGGTTGTGACGGCGTTTTAGAATCACGGGCAAAGTTCGATAACTGTGGAGTTTGTAATGGCGCGGGCAATGCATGCACGGCGCATTCAGGAAAATATACAGAAAATCATCCAGGCGGTAATACAATATTATAAAGCACATTTTAAATATAATTTTTTTTTAAGTTTTGAATGAGCTAGTCCTCTATTTTTATGCCAGAGAAAATAGCTTTGCATTGCCAAATACACGGTGAGGCCAGAAATGAATGACTTTTCATATATATGAAAGGTTGCGTAATACTTGTATATGCGATAGAGAATTTGTTATATATGCGTAAATCCTTTACAACTGGTCGATAGTCTCATTTTAATGAAAAACAACATAAACTTTAAAAATAATGCTTATGTTCAAATTAGCCTTTCTTCTTCGACAGCCTTATCGATTAGTTTTGCGAAGAGATAAGGCCACACCAATTTAATTTGTTGTTCGTAAGTCTCAAGCGCTGGTATTTAAACAAAATTATACAAATAATATTATTTTAGAATTTCCACACTTGGGAAATTCCGTGCTGGTACAATTTTTTTGTCATTTTTAGATTATCAATAAGGCGTGGTATTCTCGACGTTACATAATTAGCGTTTGAAATTTAAACAGCCTTTCATTCACTGTTGAAATATACATGGGATAGGAATTTGGGCAAATACCAAACAGTGTAGCAAGGATCTAATGATAACGTTTCATACGGCAAAGAGGTGGAGTTTTAGTTTTCTTACCGTTGTCAACAACAATTCAAAGTTTTGGTGTTATAAATTTCTTAATGAGAATCTATGTCGCCATTAGAGAGACACTTCCACAACCACTATTGAAATTACGAGCACTATTAGTCCTGGACTAATTATTTTAATAGTGGTTGAGAGTGCATTTCAATAATAAACATAGGTTGCAACCACTACTGTAGATTCCTTATTTTTCGCGAGTACATTTTATCGCGAATTGGCTCTTAAACGTCAAATCGCGAGAAATACAATTCGCGAATAGACGGTTGATCAATAGATTTTACTTAGATTTCAGCACTTTAAAAATTAAAGCGAGTTTACAACTATTTTTTCGCGAGTAATGCTTCTCTCGAAATTACGCGGAAATTAATTCATCGCGTTTAATTGGGAATCTACAGTATTGAAATACGATCACTTTGAATAATTATTAAAAGAGTCTTTGAGAGTGTATTTCAAAACCAACTACTGATTGCAACCACTATTGAAACACAACCACTATTGAGATAATTATTTCAATAGTGGTTGAAAGTGCATTTCAATACAAAACACAGTATTATAGTAACCACTACTGAAATTACGTTCACTATTGAAAGAATTACTTTAAATAAGTATTTTGATTGTTGCTGATAATAATACAATTTTAAACTCAAATTGCAATACTTACTGATATAAATTAATATTAAAAATTATAAGGATTAATTGTTTATGATGTTTTCCAACATTTTGATTAATTTATTGAGTTAACTATTAAAATAACGACGACTTTTGAATGGTTATTTCAAAAGAAGTTGTAAAAACGTTTCAAAACACCACCACAATTTAATCACTATTGAAAGAACAACCACTATTGAATAGCTATTTCAATAGTGTTTGAAAATTCATTTAGAAAATATGACCTCTATGCAACCAGTATTGAAATTGCAACTATACGATTGAAATAGCTGCATTGTATTTCAAATGTTAATGAGATTGCATTTCAGAAACAACTCTACATTCCATTCCATCAATTATCACTATAGTTATAAAAGTCATTTAAGCTAAATTTTTCAATAGTAGTTTATACCTGTGTTTTGTATTGAAATGCACTCTCGCCCACTATTGAAATAATTATTCCAATAGTGGTCGTATTTCAATAGTAATTACAACCTATGTTTGTTATTGAAATGCACTCTCGCCCACTATTGAAATAATTATTTCTAATAGTGGTCGTATTTCAATAGTGGTTGCAACAGACGCTTATTACGTAGTGTCGAGAATGTCAAGCCTTTCTGAAAATCAAAGGATGGCAGAGAATTGTACTAATTTCAATTCTAAATCTTCTTAATATTTTTCGCTTTTAAAATTTGCTTACTCTAGAAATACGAAAAATCATAATGGTCCTCGCAATTTTTTATGTCTAAAGAATTTTGCCTACCAAAAAGTAACAATATTTTTTAAATGCTCACCCGACGTACAAAAAATTAAATACGTTCGGTCTAACTCTATATAATAAAACAGGTTTATTTTAAGAAATGGATTTTATTATTCCTGAGAATTCATGAGGGCATGAACAACGACGCTTCATGCCGGCATATTTCTGATGAATATGGAGGCGTGGAGCTTTGTAGTTCATGTACCTCATAAAATGTCAGAAATAAAACCCACTTTTTATAATTACATTATTTTTCTGATGCCTTGTTACATATTTTCATCATTCAACGATCACTTTTGGAGAAAAACAATTTCAATATTTTTGACTTCAATTACATCACAATAGAAATATTCTTACTCATCCCACGGTGATTATTGAGAAACTGAACTATTTCTGATTTGCAAGGAATGTTAAAATATTTAGAAATGTAAATATTCCTATAGCAAATTCTATAATTTCCAGCAATGACTTGTATTTACTTCATTAATGAATTTTGCAAATTTTTCTGCTTTGAAAATTGCCATAAAGACAAAAAAATCCATTTACTTTCGTTTCGATGAACTACTGGTGCAAACCAATTTTCTCTCCTTGTTTCGTCTTTTAGGCTATCACACTGTGGTGAGAATACCCGTAGGAAGTACTGGCATTACAGTGGAAAACAAGAATGGTTACAATTTTATGGGTACGTTTATAATATTGCAGAAATCAGGGAATCAATAAGCACAACTAGAAATATATATCAGGTTGTTTTCCCCTTTTCCGCAAATGCATGTTCTTATACTGTACTAGTACTATACTCTTAAATTTCGAGCATGCTTTCTTTTCTGAAAACCAATTTTAAATGTTCGATTGCTTTCTTAGAATGTATATAATTAATGTATTAATTAATTTTAATTTATAATCGACCTGGGCCAAATTTAAATTTGCATACTGGCAATGTCTTCGAACAAACCAACAAAATCATTTTGGTATTACAATACATCAAAAAATAAAGTATCTTTTTCGTAGGATTAAAAATCAATGGACGAGGTATTTTTGGACAGAACAAGAACAAAGCGTTATCTGGTACTTATGGCGGATCCAGGGTGGTGATCGAGTATCGTGCAACTCCTGAAAAAATAGAAATCGTGGGCCCTACCACTGCAAATGTAGAAATCGAAGTATGTTGAATGTGCAAGTAGGATTATATAAGGAAGACAAATTTTCTCATAAGCAGTAAAATTAGAAAATTTCAAACATTTCATATATTTTTAAACAACTTCAGGTTTATCAGAAATTCGACGCTACACAGTATGTTGGTGTAGCTCCAGACATCACATATACCTATCACACCCCTAGTGGTGGTTCATCGGGTCATGATAACTTCAAATGGCACGTCATCACTGGGCAATGCAGTGCCTCGTGCGGAACTGGTATGTTCGTTTGAAATAATTAATAGATTAATAGATGTTCGGATAGGCATTACGACAATTGTAATTTATAGATCAACAATTCGTTCATTACAATCAATTGAGATATGAAGTTAAGAAAAATATTTTTTTATGAAAATATGGACTTTTTAGGCACACAGTTGAGGACTGCAAAGTGTTTCAGAATCAGTGACAATAGTAATGTTGAGGACTACAATTGTGATGTATTTCAAAAGCCCTCAGAAACATCCGTATTTTGCAACATCCACGCGTGTCCACCAGAGTAAGTGTAATTGTTAGTTACTAATCTAAACGACTTTGTTTAACTTAATAAAATTTTACTTTACCAATGCAACAAAATGCATGGGAAACTATAATCGAGAATTTGTCTGTTCTTTATAGACCAGCTAGTTATCAATTCCAACTGGAACGGTTAACTGCAAAATGATCAACTTTTAGATTTGTTTAAGCCATCAAGAATTTGATCTTAAAACGGAACAAAAATAAGAAAACATTCACATTTAAAACTCGAACTCTGGTACCCAAGAAAAAAATCTTCCAAGGATTATAAAAATACCTACAGAAACTTTGAATAGTACTTATTTCAACATATCCTTGCTTTTCAATATATCGAAATTTATTTAAGCTCCCGAAGTTCAACTGTACATTTTAATAGAAAAAAAATTCTTACGTATATGTTGTAAGTAGCATGCATGAAAGTCATCATACATATTTAAAGATATGTATACCGTGTTAAACAGAATTTTTGCACAGCTGAAACCGAACAAAAATTTCTGAAGTATGATAAGCTATCAAAAATGAAGCATTCTTGCAATATCGATGAAATATTATTCGGTATTAACAAAGTACTGGTCAGGAAAAGAACACGATATTCTCATGCATATTTATAAAGGACTGACGTTTATCCTGGATCTGCGCATGTGCGCGGGAAAAGCATCGCGAGAATCATCAGGTCGAGAAAAATATTTTATGTGACGTCTGTTCAGTGAGGAACCTAATATATGACTGACAAATCGACCAATCAGCTCAATGAGTTGCATTTAATGCATTTATGGGTTGCTACATAAAATACTACATGTGTTTTTCGAAAAGGATAGTTTTTTAATCACTCTCGGAAAGACTTGATGCATTTTCCCAAGAATTTAAACGCTTAATGCATTATGTACATTATTATCTACTAACCCCATGCTCATATTTGCATACAAATGATTAACAATGATACAAATTAAAGTTTTCCCCATTTCATTGTACAGGTCCGTTTGTTTAGAGTTTCCCCGTACTGTACTGCTAGCTAGTGAAAAGACAATTGTACGTGATTATTCCTCGGTACAAAAAGCAACCAACTCTGAGGTGTTCTCACGTATTGACAATCCCAAACTCACGTGTTTGTAGTAAAAACGTAGTAGACCATCATGCTTTTCGGTTCATTCACGAGATTGGACCATTGTTTGCTGTGAGCATGCGAGACCACGTGATCATGAATATTTCAATAAGAGGCGGTTTAAGAGGCGGTTTATTATCCTACTCGGAGAGAAAATAATTTTTACCAAATAATATTTCATAACTTTTAAAAGTGATGGAGTGGAATTGTCTTATTTGCAGAAAGTATATAACTTATATAACTTGGTGAGACACCACAAATATTTATTTCTTTTAAAATAAAACACTTAAACGGCACATATATCTTTAAAGGCAGTTTAAAACTACTTATTTGTTTTTACTGTAAGGTGGCATACGTTTTCATGGGGACAGTGCAGCAAAGACTGTGGAGGTGGGACCCACACCCGGAGAGTACAGTGTGTTACTATACAAAGGAACAAATTCACCGCGGTGTCTGAAAGCCAGTGCAACGCCGCGAGGAAACCCAGAATTAGCGGGACATGCAACACACAGGCGTGTGAAGTTACAGGTAGAATTTCATCCCAAAGTCAATGCAATTCACTTTGTGATCGTTTTCAACAATAAGTATAAAAAAAAGTTAAATATGAAAATTGGGATCGTTACCATTTTCAATACTTTAAATTAGTTTGAACCATGCTCAAAAGCATGGAAAGGAAATTGTTATATGAAAAAAATCAGTTGCAGACTTCATATCGAAACCTTCAATTAAATAATTATATAATTTAGTTTTTCCTTCGCTGAGAGACAAATATATTTTAATGAAATTCTTCATCACTCATTTTTACCACATAATTACATTGTTTTGCTTGAAAATATATACTTTAACAATGCTGTACTTTATAAACGTGTTTATTCTTTTATCTAAATCGCTTTATTCAACTGCATAAGAAAACTTCTATAGCTTTTTAGAAGGAAGAATATTTTGCATAAACTTGCTTACGACTTGCTGTATTCTGCGGTTAAGGTGTTTGCTCGGATAAAGTGGATTGCCGTGCCTATGGGAACCAGGTGTGCTCCAAATATCCAGAGTGGTCCAGGCTGAACTGTGTTAAACATTGTAATTTGTGTCCAGAAGGTACTTCTGCTCATACATAATGCTTAAGTGTATTAATTGCGCGTTCTTTTTCAACTTCCTCCACTAAGTATCAACTTTCTTAGATTGGTTCTATTTATTAGTTTTCTTTGATATTCTTCCGCTTGTTTGTCACATGTATGGTAAATTCGATAGTTTTCAGTGACCATAACTTTTCTTTGATATTTGGTTTTTCTGATGGTCAGCTATCAATGCTATAAATATGTTTCGTACAGCTAAACCATGCGAGGACCTTGAGGATTGCCCAGCGTATGGAACTAACGTTTGTACGGAATATAAAGACTGGTCACAGATCAACTGCAGAAAACACTGTGGCTTCTGTACTTCCGGTAAACTATTCGCTCTCTTTAAAAACATCTTCTGCGTTTCAGAGAAGTATTAATTTGAACAGTTTCTTCTAAATATTCGAAATAAAGTATAATCGATTATATTGATTGAAAAGAATAGAATTTATTTGCCAGTCATTGTCTCACTGGGGGCATAAAGTAGATACAAGCATAATTTGTAACACTCTTTAGGACAAGAAAATAAAATTAAAAAAAACATGTAATGGTAAGAAGGTATATGATCTTCATTTATGATTATTGTGAAAATCGAAAAGCAAATTGATTCGGTGTTAAAATTGTCAGCGTAATTTGTTAACTATTAGTGGACGTTAATTGCTCTTTTATCAATTGTTAATTAAGGTGGTTCCAATGTGGTGGGAACAGGTGGGACCTGCTCAGACAAAGTCAACTGTGATGAATATGAAGACGATATCTGCACGAATCCTCAATTTGCAAAATGGTCCCGAGAGCATTGTCCCAATTGGTGCAATTTATGCAAGTCTTTTCTTTGATGTGACGAGTGCAATTTTTTCTCTGATTATATATCTATGCATTGAAGAGCCTGCACTTTTAAAAGAATCCGCTGCTTTCTTTATTCACTACTATTAATTTAATGTTTGTTGGCTATCCCGAAATGATCAGGGAATATTAATGTTGAAGTTTTGAAATCGTTTTAAGATCATTTTGTCTTCTCACAAGGTAAAAATAATATTTAAATCCACCTACTTTCTTATATTTAAGGCCAAACCACTTCGCCAGGATCTGGCAGCACAGACACACAGACGAATAATGATCATTGTCAAGACAAAGTTAAATGTATCGAATATGGAGATGATGTATGCACAGCTTATGGACCATGGGCACATAAAAACTGCGCACGCCACTGCAAGTTTTGTCAACGTATGTGAATACTTTTAAAACATTTTTTTTTAGTTTTCATTTTTAATTTGTTGCCATTGTAACTGTTTCTGTCTAGGAAAGCTTTGTACATTATTATAGACTTTATCCCTTAGCATGTACGGATAAACTGTCTGACTGTGCTGACTATGGAAAGAGCTCGTGTACTGGAAATTACGAAAAGTGGGCAAAACAAAATTGTAAACTGTACTGTAACTACTGCGATGGTAAGTAGACATGTAATTAAAGTTTTTAATTGATAATACTGTTTGATCGATGTCTTGTCAAGTAATATGGAACATTTAGATTTATTTATTATATTTATATATAGCTGTAAGTGTAAACACAAGCTCTGGAACATCGCACCAGGGAAGTTCAAATCATGCAAGCAGTAGCAGCAGTAACAATAATGTCCAATCATCTTCAGTCGTTGCAAGTAGCGACCCCTGTCGGGATGTAGAGAACTGTAATGAATATGGTGATAATATTTGCACTGAGTATGAGACATGGGCAAGGAAAAACTGTGCACGTCACTGCAAATTTTGTGAACGTGAGTTTTCATTTCTAAATTGCGTCTTTAACTATATGTTATCTTTTATTTGTGTTACTGATTCCGTATGAAGGTGAAATGTAAGTGAAGATTACGTACAGTTAAGAAATAATTGACTACATATGCTATATTAATGATGAAAATAAATTTCTAGCCTAGTAGGGTCTATCATATATTGTAGTACTATTAATCCTGTTTTTATCGACTGTATTTACTGAGTATAAGATTTCCATTTTTTAAACAAGTTCCAAAGTTTGGAATTGAAAAAAGAATCAAAAATGTTTTTGTATCAATATGTACTTTAAAGTTTTAATGCTTTTGTAAACACTATAGCATGTAAAGACGCGATTTCGGACTGTGCAGCATATGGGAAAAGTTCTTGTACAGGTGTTTACGAATCGTGGGCGAGAAAGAACTGCAAATTGTATTGTAACCATTGTGGAGGTAAGACGCTTTGTAACAAAAAGGTTTTAGAATTCAGAAAATTAAAAAATAACTATAACAATCATATTTTAAATGCATATGAATTGTTTTATTTGTGCTCTTTTATAAGTAGAAGTACTTCATTTATATTAATAAATTAATACACAGTTCCTTTCATTCCCTATATAAGGTGGTTCCAAATCTGACACTCAAAAAACTACGGAAATAGTAACAACCACTGACCCCACGACACCCTCTGCTGTTGATACTACTATTTTAGTCAGCAGTGATCCGTGCAGGGACCTTGTGAGGTGCCAGGAATACGGAAGTGACGTATGCAATGGGTACGCAGCCTGGTCCGAAAAAAATTGTCGGCGTCATTGCAAAATCTGCCAACGTAAGTTTTCTTCTAAAGAGGCAGTAAATCCATAAATTCTTTAATTGAAAACCAAGATAAAATTTTAAAGCTCTGTTGGAAATCAAACGTAGTTGCAAGTATGACCAATTTATATAAAAAAAATTACAGGGCATGTATTCTGGTCCAAGGAAAAGTCGTTTCAGATGTCACTGTATGAAAGTTGTATTTTTCACAGCATGCAAAGATGCAATAAAGGATTGTGCAGACTATGGTAGACAAGCTTGTACCGGTGGCTATATTCCCTGGGCAAAAAAGAATTGCCAGCTGTATTGTAACTTATGTGGCACCGATACCACAAGTAAGTCTCTGAACACTCGTTTATAAAGAAAATGTTTGGTTTTTAATTTTTCCATTTATTTCGTTTTAACTGTTAACAATGGGGAAATAACTGTAACCATTTCATCAGTATTGTACGATAGAGTAAAATTGATTGCATCTTAAAAGAAATCTGGTGTACTTGATCATTACAAAAAGTTTTGTATTCCTTGCTAGGAAAAGAGTATATTTACAAAATTCATGTACTACCGGGAAAAAAAATCACAAAATAAACAAGTTAACATAATTTTATTACATTGACAATGGAATTCATATACATAATTATGTAAGAACAGAACTGCAATAACATGGACAATGTTGAATTAAACACTGTGTTATGAATTTTGAAAGTGATTGTTCCAAAGCAGAACGTATGCTTAACGCCGAGTAACCAAAAACACAAATCGAGAATTGATCTTTTCACCCTTTTCGATCTTTTGCTGTGCCAAGTCCATAAAATGGAACAAATGCCGTGCATCAGGACCCAGCTTCAATTTCTCTTCTGGTTCATTGTTATCCTCCTTTCCTTCATCGTTACTAGAATCCATCTTCCATCCAGCAACTTTGTATCCGATCAATCCAATCAATGTACACAATAGTAAAATGCTGGCTAAGATAAGAATGTCTTGCCAGATAGAAAGATGTAGGTCTTGAACATTTCTATTATGAGGATCAAGACGCATGATGTCTTCTTTCTTGGTGGCTTCATGCCCATCGTTGCTTCCTTTCAGTTTCTCGAATCCAAGTTCTTCCAATAGGGAATTGTATGCTGGAACACTCTGTGTTTTTGATATTAGATCTGCGTGTATTGGAGCAGGAGAACAAAAGGGCAAAGTCAGAGCCGCTCCCAGGACAAAATATTTAGACTTCATCCTTCGTTACACTTGCAACACTGTTTGCTACACTTTAGAAGTATGATTGTGACGTCACTGTACTATTTCTAATGTATATGTATTGTGACGTCATAACAATCGGGGACAAATGTCACGTGACAAATTGATTACGTCATAATCTCTATACTAAATTATTACAATCGACCACAGGCACTTGTTTCGGAAATGAATTTTTAACCCATATGGTATAATAATTATTATACTATGGGTTAAAAATTTATTTAAGAAATGAATTTAATTTTTGAAGATTCATGAGGTTATGAACTACGACGCTTCACGCCGGCATATTATATATATTTATATTATATAAATATGCCGGCGTAAAGCGTTGTAGTTCATATACCTGAATCTTCAAAAAATTAAATTCATTTCTTTAATATTTACATTATTTTTCATATGACTTGCCATAAATTTACGCCGTTCAACTGTCATTTTCAAAACAAAACAGTGCTCACTATATTTTTGACGTCAAGAGCGGAATTATGACGCAACATTGGAGGTATTCATGCTTATTTGTGGTACATTTATGTAGCTCAAGAGAAAATGAACAGCTATTTTCTTTTGGAAAGAATCAATGGAGAAATTAATTGGAAATGTTAATACATCTTTTATACATCTTGAAATGGCCTCTGTCTGCGTAACGCTGATCTCGCAATGTTGTTTTCCCCTTAGAAAATGTTTTCATTAAGCGTTTTTATCCAAATGGCGCCAAATTTGCTGATCGGGTATGCAACACAGGACTCAACTTCATGTTTTTGTTCTATAGTTTACAAAACTGAAGGACGTCCACTCATGTCAAAAAGACAAGAAATATTGCGTTTAGAGGGGTATTTGAAAAGTAATGAATATTTATTTTCTGTATTTTATTCAACAAAAATAGCACAGATACAGCTTATCACAGTCCTTCAAAATATTCTCCTTTAACTTCTACACATTTTTTCAGTCTTTGAATCCATTTCTTAAAAGCCGATTTATAGGCCGATTTAGGGATACCCTTAAGACACTATTATAGCGCACTGCCTACAGCCTGGCGGCTTTCAAATCGGCGTCCTCTTAAGGCATCCTTGATGAGTGGATTCAGCCAAAGGAGGATGCGGTAAAGTTTTAATGCTCATCTCTGTCAAATATTCGGTAACAATCGAGGCTTTGTGGGCTGGTGCGTTGTCATGTAGTAAATGTATGCCACGGGTTCCAGTGCGAGGGCGAGTCTCTTCATAATGTGACACAGCTTTGGCTAATACTTTTTCTTTGTAAAATTTAGCAGTGACACTGGTAGACTCTGGGACAGGAATTTGTACGACGGGTCCCTTGGAATTAAAGAAAATAGCGTACATAACTTTCCGCACTGTGCAGCTGCAACGTGCAATTTGTGGTCTGTCCTTGACGTCAATCACCCAAACTTTATTATTTCGGTTTATTTCTGGTTCGAAAAAGAAAATCCACGTTTCGTCACCAGTGACAATTTCGTTTAAACGCCAAAAATCGCAATGTTCATATTTTTCTAATAACTGCCGACAAATTTCTACCCGTACCCTCTTCTGCTCATCTGTGAGAATATTGGGGACCCATCGAGCCCAAACCTTTTTCAACATAGTCTGTGTTTTAATATTTCAAACACTGCTGACGAATTGATCCCAGTGAAAGATGAAATGTCATTAACGGTGTATCTTGTATCAGTTTCAATGATCTGTTTCACAGTGTCAATTTCATATTTGGTGATGGCAGTTGCAGGTCTTCCACTCCGGGGGTCATCTGCAAGGGTCTGCCGACCGTTTTGAAATCGACGTACCCATCTCAGAACAGTTGGATAGGAGAGAGCAGAAGGTCCATAAACTTTGTTCAAATCAGCTTTAATTTCTGTTGGGTTATAACCGAGAAGCGCCTTTGCTTTACAGTATGCCCTTTGCTCTAAATGATCAGGAACTTTACTTGCCATTGTTTCGTCTATAGTGTCGCAGACGTCACTAACATCACATGTCAAGATCTCGGGTTCGCGTTATTCAGAAAATTTCATTTATTCACATTTTGTAGAAAATTGATAAAATTTTAATTTTTTTCAATCAATTTTTTTGAAAAACTATGTTAAATAGTTTTTATTATTTAATATTCATTAATTTCCAAATGCCCCTCGTATATTTTATGTTTTAAAAACATTTTATCATGTTTATTGTGTTAGGCTGATCTAAAATCATGTTAATTAAGCTGATATTCAAAAATTTAGATGTATAGAAATGATTAATTAAAATTACTTATAGCAACCACTTCTACCACTACTACTACTACTACCACCACCACAACAGCGCCACCTACAACTGTGGTAGTCAGCAGTGATCACTGCCGTGACAAAATCAACGACTGTGACGAATACGGCGATGACGTGTGCACAGCTTACGCTTCGTGGGCAAAAATAAATTGCAGAAGACATTGCAAATTCTGCCAGCGTGAGTCCCAAGTTTGTACAAAATTACGTCAGAGTTGAGAACAGATTGGCTATTTTATAAACTAATTCACTGCAACATTCAAAAATAAGATGTAGCCATATATTAAAGCTTGTTGTTTTGTGTCCATTTGCATAAGTTTTACTCTCTTAGCAAAAAAAATTAAGGGAGATTGTTTTCCTTTTTTGTTTGCAGCCTGTACCGACAAGTTGTCAGATTGTGCAAGCTATGGACGAAGTGCTTGCAGGGGACGCTACGAAAGCTGGGCCAAGATAAACTGTCAGCTGTACTGCAACCTGTGCGAGTCAAGGACTAAACGTAAATACTCTAACTAGTCGTACACAGCGATTGTGTTTCAATTTACAAAGATTTGTAGGAAGCCTTTTGAAAGTAACTGTATCTACATGACGTAAATTGTGTCATTTGTGAGTAAAATATTTTTGGTTTAATTTTTTAGGTTCTGCTCTGCAAGTTCAAGCACCAGAAAAAGGCGAATTTATTGATGATCGTTTAGAATCGGATTTGATAAACATGAAAGACAATAATGAAATACTTCTGGTTCCCAGTAAAAACCCTAACAGTTCCGAAATAAAACTAACGGAACCAGAAACCCAAAATTTGGTTCCGTCCAAAGTTCATCTCGTTCCCGAGATTGTTAACAAAAATTCTGTTGTTGAGGTTCCAAATGAGGGTGGAGGAGTGCCTCTCCGTCCAGTAGAGGAGTATTCGGAGGGTC
Source organism: Saccostrea glomerata (assembly GCA_003671525.1). Classification (NCBI taxonomy): domain Eukaryota; kingdom Metazoa; phylum Mollusca; class Bivalvia; order Ostreida; family Ostreidae; genus Saccostrea; species Saccostrea glomerata. The sequence goes on from PRKT01000015.1 coordinate 370,748, forward strand.
GTTTACCCTCGGGAGGGAACAGTCTGGATATAAACGAAAATATCCCGCCGGAAAAATTGAACTCCATGGAAGAAAGTGTGATCGACGAAGTTCAAAAACTAAAAAATATGGTGGAGGATAGCGCCAAAATGTGAAAACTCATAACTTATGAATCTCTTGTTTTGGAAAAATTAAAAGATATTTTGTAAAATAATTTTGTAAAATGGATATCAATTCAGATCCAAATTATAGTAGTAAATTTTGTCAGCATGCTATCAATTTCAATTCTTTCGCATGGTCTTGAGATTAAAATTGTTTTCTTAATACTAGTAATAAATTCAAATTTACATTTTAGTTTAAGCAAAACATGTTTAGGTAAGCCACTGTTTATGAATAATCAAAGCAAAAAAAAAATTCAGATATTCTGTGTCCCCCGCTTAAGGAAAAATGAACAAGCGCGGATCGGGGGAGGGGGGCTGGGCTTTACGAGGGGTTGGTGGAACCATATGGAGTTATGATATCAAACTTCATCGCGAAAGAATCTTGAGATATCGTTCAGAAATGAAAGTTTTACACAGACATGGATTAACTGCATTAACCTTTGACTTTATGACATCAAACTAATATAAAAGGGTCTTCATAGGCCATAAGGAGTTGTGTAAAATTCCGTTGCAAAAGCTGATAAGTTTCTCGAGATATCGCACGGAAACGAGAGGTAAAGAAAAACAGAAATAAGCTAGACGAACAGATGGACGGACGGACGGACAGACAGGGCGAAATTGATATCCTCAACTTTCAGTGAAATCTTGGGACAAAAAGATACCGACATGGGAAGATTTGTATGAGGCAATTTACCACTCCCCTCCATCACCCATATACTCTCCTCCTATATATAAAACATCAACATAATAAACAACCTCAGTCAGCAACAAAAGCAAGAGTTTGCGGAGTTCTTTCAGCATGTATTATATGAATATTTTTAATTTTTAAGTCTCGGTTATACTAGTATATCAATATATGTAGGCTCTATTTTTTTTTGCATTTTGGTTTGGACATAGTACTTCAATGTTGCTGGTTGCATCCCCCTTTTAAACATGTTCCTACGAACCTAACGATATGGTGTTGTCAATTAATATTCATTATGTGAAGTCTGCAGGTTAAAAGATTATTTAGCCTATTTATCAAATAACGTGTTGACAGAAAGACACTAAAGGGACATTTTCATTAGAATCATTCGCTACGTGTACTAGTACTTGGTCTCAGTATACTGCATACAACTGAGCAGTGTTGAAAGCGAATATTTTTCATTATACATGTGTAGCTGTGAAGATGTTTTCTTGATAAACAATGTGACATCCCAAAAATTAAGCATAATTCACTATAGAAATCAATATTTTTATGGATTTTAGATTGTAATGTTTTGTTGTCCCCCGCTTTCGCGAAAGCGAAGGGACATTAAATCTCATTCGTCTGTCAGTCTGTCCGTCACAAAAACTTTAACCTTGCCCATAACTTTTGATTGAGAGGAGCCATGGCTTTCATATTTCACATGTTTTTCCTTGTGACAAGACCTTTCTTTGGGTACCACCAAATTTGACCTTGACCTTGGATTTTGACCCACTTTTACACTAAAATTCTTAACTTTTATACTTTAGCCATAACTTTTGAACGGTAAGGACTAGGGCTTTTATATTTAATATATGTATTCAGGCCTTTCATTGGATACCAACAATTTTGACTTTGACCTTGGAGATTTCCTTACTTATAAATAAACTTTAACCTCGGCCATAATCTTTGAACGGTTAAGGTTAGGGCTTTCATATTTCACATATGTTATTCTTGTGAGACGACCTTTCATTAGATAGCAAGAACTTTGACCCTTTGACCCTGACCTTGGAGTTTGACCTACTTCTAAAAACAAACCTTGACCATAACTTTTGAAGGGTTAGAGCTAGGGCTGTCATACTTCACATATGTAATTCTTGTGACAGGACCTTTCCTTGGATATCAAGAATATTGACCCTTTGACCTTGACTTTGGAGTTTGACCTTCTTTTTAAAACCATGACCTTGGCCATAACTTTTGAACGGTAGATTATAGGACTTTCATACTTCACGTATATATTTCTTGTGACAAGACTTTTCATTGGATACCAACACCTTGACTTATTGACCTTGACCTTGGAGATTTCTGTACTTGTGAAAAAACTTTAATCCTGGCCATATTTTTTGAATGGTAAGGGATAGGACTTTCATACTTCACATATGTAATGCTTGTAAGAAGACCTTTCATTGGATACAAAGAACTTTGACCCTTTGACCTTGACCTTGGAGTTTACTTACTTTTAAAAAGCAAACTTTGACCATAAATTTAAAAGGGTTAGGGCTAAGTCTTTCATGTTTCACATATTTAATCAATGTAACAGGACCTTTCATTCGATATCAAGAATGAAGCATGCTATAATTTGTGACCCATTGACCTTGACCTTCACAATTGACTTTTTTTTTAAAATCCTACTTCAGTGATGATTACTAGATGACATATGATAGGGTGTTCATATTTGAGACAATATGTCATAATTTTAAATCAAATTGAATCGTATTTATTGCTTGTATATTCACTTATCTTGCATTACCACTCTGCAGAATTCTGATTGAATTTTATTAACATATTTTAATATTAATCTTTGAAATCTATAAATAAGTAATAGAGTAAAGTTTCTTGGTAAATCAATATGGTTGGCTGTATGCCTGTTTGTTGGTTATCCCAAACAATTGACCATGAGATTAGACATACATAAAACTAGAGGTACTGTGAGCAATGAGCTCACTAAATGATACCCCCCGCCTCCCATATGAATTTAATGGGAGTGTCCTTGTTTTGTTGTTGGAAACCCAAAATATGTGTCAGATCAAAAAGTAAAATAGGTGCACAATGTCAATATGTATTAAAGATTATGTGAAAGTTTCATCAAATTTCATTCAGTGGTATGAGAGGAGTTGCGGATAAGAGATGGGTACCGAATAGCAAAAGGTTTTGAAAGAGGGGAGGGGGGAAATTCCCGAAAAAAATAAAATATCAACATAATATAAAAGCATCATCTTTTTCTCAGTCAATAGATGACCATAACCTTACTGAGAACATCTCATTTCCTGACGTTTGCCATGAAAAGTGAATACTGTAGAGAAACCACAAAAATTACAATAAAATCAATCTTGCTGAACATATTTTCTTTATACTCTTAAATGTTGATAGATGATTTATATTAACGCTGAAATTGTTTTTGCTCTCTTTGATGTTAGTTGGAATTGGCCTAAAACTAGTATCATTACAGCGAAATGTTCAATAAAATACAAGATCGGTTCTTTAATCAATACAAAAGGAGTCAACGTAAGCTGAGTGAAAACACTATGCTGTAGGATAATGATAAATTATATTCTGTCTGTAAGTAAGATAATGAGAGTTTCATGAGACACCTCATTCACCTGAGAACATGGATTACGTAAAAACAAATCAGCTGAGTATTGGAAAATTAATTCGAGGGGGGTGCTTTTTTACTACTTTAGAATGCCACCGTATCAATATATGATTATAACTTACATGTATTAAAAACTTGAATCCCCTTTACCCAAGGATACTCTATGGCAAGTTGGACCCAGTGGTTCCTGAGAAGAAGAAGAAAATATGAAAAATTAACGACATCGACGACAGACAACGGACAAATGATCAGAAAAGCTCACTTGAGCTTTTGGCTCCGGTGAGCGAATAAGTGTTCGTAAAACACTGATGTTTCCGTATGACTGCATGCTCACGGCTTAGGTTTAAGATTCTCAAATGCACATCACACCATACAAAGGCATGGTCAAGAGATAAAAAATGCTGATACCAAAAGAGAGGTTTTGTCACAATGTAGGAATACAACTCATGCGAAATATGAAAGTAACAATTCACAAATAATAGTTAATATATGTAATATCTTTCATTCCGTGGTCAAACGGTCAAAAACAGGTACCAATGTTAAAGTCTTGTCACAAGAAGTACTTCTTTGAAATATGAAAGCCCTAGCAACGTTTTGCTCAAGGTTAAAGATTTTCAAAAGTGGTCGAATTCCGAGCTGATGGTCAAAACTATTGGTACGGGATAATGAGGCATCTTAGGCTTACGTCAAAATCTTTATGTTGAAGTCGAGATCAAATTTAAATGTGCTTTTTTCTGCAAATATTAATTCAATTAAGAGATAACTATTTTTTTGTTTCATTTGATAAATCGACTGGCTTGTGTGATAATTTGCAAAAACGTTTAATCTGACAGCTATTCCCTATATTTTTATTATATATGCTATTGATTCCGCAAATGCATGTGCTACAAGCCCCGCTTCCGTCTCTTTCTGTTCCGCCCCGCACGTAATTTTAAGCTCTACTGGACAGAGACCAGAAGAGCTTATGCGATAGCAAGGTGTCCGTCGTCCGTCTGTCTGTCCGTCTGTCTGTAAACAATTTTTCAAGACGCTACTCCTCCTACAGTTTTGGTCTGATTTCGATATGACTTAGCACACAAGTAGACTACACTACGATACATAAATAGTGCATCGGATTTTGATTTCGATGAACGGTGTTGCCATGGTAACTAAAAATAGAATTTTCTGTGAAATTCTTTCAAAACACTACTCCTTCTACAGTACAAGTCGTAAGCAAGTTTATGCAAAATATTCTTCCTTCTAAAAAGCTATAGAAGTTTTCTTATGCAGTTGAATAAAGCGATTTAGATAAAAGAATAAATACGTTTATAAAGTACAGCATTGTTAAAGTATATAGTTTCAAGCAAAACAATGTAATTATGTGGTAAAAATGAGTGATGAAGAATTTCATTAAAATATATTTGTCTCTCAGCGAAGGAAAAACTAAATTATATAATTATTTAATTGAAGGTTTCGATATGAAGTCTGCAACTGATTTTTTTCATATAACAATTTCCTTTCCATGCTTTTGAGCATGGTTCAAACAAATTTAAAGTATTGAAAATGGTCTTGTAAAGAGTTTATATGTACACCTTTAAAAAGACAAATTTTTATTAACGATCCCAATTTTCATATTTAACTTTTTTTTTTATACTTATTGTTGAAAACGATCACAAAGTGAATTGCATTGACTTTGGGATGAAATTCTACCTGTAACTTCACACGCCTGTGTGTTGCATGTCCCGCTAGTTCTGGGTTTCCTCGCGGCGTTGCACTGGCTTTCAGACACCGCGGTGAATTTGTTCCTTTGTATAGTAACACACTGTACTCTCCGGGTGTGGGTCCCACCTCCACAGTCTTTGCTGCACTGTCCCCATGAAAACGTATGCCACCTTACAGTAAAAACAAATAAGTAGTTTTAAACTGCCTTTAAAGATATATGTGCCGTTTAAGTGTTTTATTTTAAAAGAAATAAATATTTGTGGTGTCTCACCAAGTTATATAAGTTATATACTTTCTGCAAATAAGACAATTCCACTCCATCACTTTTAAAAGTTATGAAATATTATTTGGTAAAAATTATTTTCTCTCCGAGTAGGATAATAAACCGCCTCTTAAACCGCCTCTTATTGAAATATTCATGATCACGTGGTCTCGCATGCTCACAGCAAACAATGGTCCAATCTCGTGAATGAACCGAAAAGCATGATGGTCTACTACGTTTTTACTACAAACACGTGAGTTTGGGATTGTCAATACGTGAGAACACCTCAGAGTTGGTTGCTTTTTGTACCGAGGAATAATCACGTACAATTGTCTTTTCACTAGCTAGCAGTACAGTACGGGGAAACTCTAAACAAACGGACCTGTACAATGAAATGGGGAAAACTTTAATTTGTATCATTGTTAATCATTTGTATGCAAATATGAGCATGGGGTTAGTAGATAATAATGTACATAATGCATTAAGCGTTTAAATTCTTGGGAAAATGCATCAAGTCTTTCCGAGAGTGATTAAAAAACTATCCTTTTCGAAAAACACATGTAGTATTTTATGTAGCAACCCATAAATGCATTAAATGCAACTCATTGAGCTGATTGGTCGATTTGTCAGTCATATATTAGGTTCCTCACTGAACAGACGTCACATAAAATATTTTTCTCGACCTGATGATTCTCGCGATGCTTTTCCCGCGCACATGCGCAGATCCAGGATAGCTAACCTTACCCATTACTTTTCAGAGCGCGTCTACGAGAAAATCATGCAAAATTAAAATATGTTACACAAGCCCCATTATGTGTTTGTAAAACACCGATTCCTCCGTATGGCAACATAGCGAAGGTTAAACAATATTAAGAGATGTTTGTAAAACTCTTATGCCCCCTCCCCAAAATAAATAGAATTTTCTAAGTCCAAGGGACATAACTCAATCCAAAATGCCTCGATCGTACCCAAAACAGAACCTGGCTTAGATATCCCTATGATAATCTGAATACCAAATTTCATTTTAATATTTGCAACGTCTACAAAGAAACAGAACGGAAACTGCATAATTGGGATTTTTCTTAGTCCAAGGGGCATAACTCTGTCCAAAATACCTCGATCGTACACAAAACAGAACTTGGCCTATATATTCTCATGATAAAAATGGCCCAGGATCATGAAACAGACTTAAATAAAGTCAAAATTTCAATCGCCTATAATTGTGTAATTAATTATTGATTTCATCTCTAAATATGCAGATAACAACACTTTTGGAAAACCATGTGGAGAAATATTTTTATTTAGGAGTACATGACTTCTACAATATCAAAATACAACATTAAGATTATGATTTACACCTAAGATGTTTCATGATCCCGGGGCCAGTATACCAAATTTTATTTCAATATGTGCAACATCTGTAAAGAAAATGACCTTAGAGTTTTACCCAATTTGTAACAACTTTAAACTTCGACATAACTTTAGAACAGTTTGAACTAGGCCTTTACCATTTCACAGATGTATTTAAAAAGTAATACATGTAAAAAGACCTTCCCCTTGATTCCAAAATCTTGACCTTTGACTTGCATTTTAGATTTTTTTACCTTCACCAAAATCTGGGGTATCGGTGTTGCACAAAGATATCTTGTATTTGTTGTTGTTCCTTACCTTCATTTATTTTTTTTGATTGATTGATTGTATATTGTTTCACGCCGAGTCGGCAATGTTTCGGCAATAATTTTGTTTATTGAGCAGTTTTTGAAAGGTTGTAGTTTCCCTGGCGGCCCCCATTGAACCTACTCTTTTTTCGAAATCCGGAGAAACGATCTTTAACATACCAACGCGGTTGTTAGACTTGACACGGGGAACCATTTTAATGTCCCATCCGACGGACTTGAAATATTAAAAAATGTAAACTGTTTAAAAAAAGAAAACGATCTAAATATTTCGCATCAAATAATTTTTTGTGAAGAAGTGGGTTGAATTTGTTCATTTCAAATAAAGACCTTTGAGGATACTTCATTTTAAAATAGTTCTAGATGTAATGTTTATCAACATTTAATTTGTATGTTTACATACCTGGCATTTTCCTAAATTTTGTATGTATTTCAGAGCTAGAGTTATCTTTCTTAATCTATTAGTTATATATCATAATCTCAAGAGTTGTCTTTCTTATTTGTAATTTGGAGTTACAGACAAAGGCATTGGAAATGTAAATATTACATAATAATTTTTTTACTGGTGATTAAAAATTTGACTACAAGTCTCTTTCCTGATCCTAGGGCCAAGGGGATGACTTGACACAATAAATACATGTAAAAACCATAGCTCCAATCATTCAAAACATGACTTTTTTTATCAAAGTTTAATATCATGAGCACTGCTGCTTCAGGAAAGGATTTAATTATTCCTAGGAATGCAGCTGATAAGTGTGAAACTGTTCAAACACTATGGCAAATGTTAAAGTTTGGTACAAATTTGTAAAATGGGCCAAACTCTAAGGCCAACAGATCAAATGCTTTAGTACAGAAAGAAAGGTCTTGCCATAAAGAATACAATGTACAAATATCAGAGCCATAGTTCCAACCAATCAGAGGTTTTTGCAGACAAACGGATCGACAAAGCAAAGCGCCTATTCCCCCTGATCTTCGATTATATGGGGCTTAAAATATGCAGCTAACAAGAGGTCCTTGAGCCACAATGCTCAACCAACTCTGATCTTTTAAACTGGATCAGCTTTTTTATGCCCCCGTAATCGAAGATTCGGGGGAATAATTTTTGTCGTGTCCGACTTTCCGTCCGTCTGTCTAATCTGTCGGTCTCTATATCCGCAAAATCTTTAACCTTGCCCAGAACTTTTGATTTACTGGAGCTATGATTTTCATATTTCACACATGTATTCCTTATGATAGGACCTTTCTTTGGGTACCACCAAACTGGAGAGCTTTTGACTTTGGAGATTGGCTCCCCCTTTTACACAAAAAATCCAAACTTTTACTTTGGCCATAACCTTTGAACGGTTAATACTAAGACTTTCATACTTTGCATTCTTTGTGACAAGATCTTTCATTGGATACTAACAACTTTGACCTTAACCTGGGATATTTACGTACTTTTAAAAAAACTTTTACCTCGGCCATTACTTTTGAAAGGTAAGGGCAAGGGCTTTCATATTTCACATAATTAATCCTTGTGAGAAGACTTTTCATTGGATACCAACAACTTTGACCCTTTGACCTTGGAGTTTGACCCTCTTTTTAAAAACTTTAACCTTGGACATAACTTTTGAAGGGTTTGGGCAAAGGCTTTTATACTTCACTTATGTAATCCTTGTGACAAGGTCTTTCCTTTGAAACCAACAACTTTGACCCCTTGACCTTGAGTTTGGCCTTTCTTTCAGAAACTTATCCTTGGCCATAACTTTTGATCAGGTGGTGTTAGGACTTTCATATTTCACAATTGTATTTATGAGACCTTATTTTGGGTACCAATGCATTTAAGAAAAGTTTAATCTTCACTATGTTGCCACACAGGGGGCATCAGTGTTTCACAAACACATCTTGTTTTCAGTGTATATGCATTCCATTGTATAATTTTGATTATCTTTTATGACCCCACCTCTACACAGGGACCATGATTTGGAACTTCCAGAGGATGCTTCTACTTTAATAGGTTGTGGCTATAATATTCGCATTCTGTATTAATGAAAGAATGTTTTACAACACAACGACCTGGCCCTTGTTACTGGTCTGCCAATTCCACCGTGTATATCCCAACATGCGGGGTGTATGCTATGTTGTGCGCGGGGTGTATGCTTCCGAAGCGAGAGAAAGGGGGTCAATGTACGTTCTTTGTTCATAATTCACTGTATTATTAAATGAATCATTTCTCTTTAGATGGCAGAAAAAAGAAAATGTCCACAATAAAAACCACTTCTGGACGGAGAAGTTAAAATACATGCATATCAAACATTTATGAAAATTACCTAAGCTAAATTAAGAAAAAGAATTGCTAATGTCAAAAATTATCAAATAAGGTATCTCAGTCAATTCATACATACACCAATTTTCAGATTTCTTCTGATGAAGAAATTGACTTCATTGGCAACAAATAAAAATATAGAAAAAATGACTATCTAAAGGGAATGTACACAGTTTGGAATGGTCTTAAATCTATAAATATAAATCATGCAATGCTGATTTTGAATCTAGTGTAAAAATCAATTACAGTATTTCATTAAGACAAGATTAGTGGCACACAGGTTAAAAAAAGCAATTTAGTTTCAGATGGCACTGTATTAGTATAGTACATGTATGTATGTAATATGTAATTGTTTCAATGCGTAGGAATAAATGCTAAATAGAAAGTGTAACATACATGTATTAAAAGCACTCAATTAAAAGTTGACAATGTGTTCAAAGTTAAAAAAAAACAGGCCATAAAAAGAAAACTTTTAGCCATAAACTAATTTTCCTATTCAAATATTTTTTTCAGTACATTTCAAATTTTGAGAAACTATAACACAAAATAAGTTCGTAAAAAAAACACAAAAATCTAGCACTCCTTTGTACAGTAACCACTGTTTTGTGTGTTCTTCTATGGAGTGACTGTTAAATTATTTACTTTGTAGAGGCTTTCATCACCAATCCTAGAAAATAATATATAATCGAGTTCAAGACTTCCTAGAAATATCAAAAAGATATTTTCAAAATATTAAAATCTGATGTAAATTCTGGCCCCTACAAAAATAAATAATTTCACAGAATTTATGACTAGGATAGCACATATTTAAAATTTTATACAATACTGTTGTTCTACATGCTGAATTAAAAATAAATATATAACAATATGACAATGGAATGGTCTAAGGGAATAAATATGTCAACTTCTCTGTAAATTAACAACATACACACAAAACTTTAAAAGCTTATCTCTGCTACAGAAAAAAACAAAAATAATCCACCCAAACATTGACTTACAGGACACATAGAGAAAACAAAGATATCCCCAAATAAACTTTCTTGGAATTTTTTACTCCAATATTTAGATTGAATATTTTTACCAAATAATTTTCTTTAAAAGTCTATGCTTATAGCAGTCTATGAAATAATTCATTTGTTTGTTGAACTTGATGTTAACTACTTTGTAGAGAATCCCATTATGTAAAAGTTTAGTAAAATAAATTCTAGAAAAAAAAAAAAATAATAATAATACATGTATGTTCAAACATACTAAGAAAACTTACAAAGCTGAGAAATGTGAGTTTGAAATGTTATATGGTGCACACTCAGATACACAGTCATGCTCATTCAAACTTTTATAATCTTGATTTTCTTTCATTCAGACTTTGTGTTGATAATAATTCTCTCTCATTCAGTCTTTTACTATCTGAACTTTCTATCATTCTTGCTCTATCTGTCAACACTTTCTTCTTCCAGGGGGAAAAAGAGTTTTCTCTCTTGACAAAACTTCTTGTGTATTGGCCAGTCTCTCTGTTGGCAATATGCACCACAATATCTGAATGGAAAGGCAATTCTTTAACATCATGATATCAAGACCTTGCATTGCATCAATTTTAAACAATGCTCAACTTTTAAATAACTGTAAAACAACAAAATTAAAATGATTTCTGTGCAACAAAGTATGCAAATTGTATAATGGCTTTTGACATGAATTAAAACTTACATTTTCTCTTAAGGTCCGGCACTAATAAATATACATTCATGAATTTTATCAAGCAATTTTTCAAAGAGTCAGTATGACCTACCTGACTTCTTGACAGCGTCCACAGATACTAAATTCTTTAACTCTCTTCTCCATATTTGTACAAGGAGGGTAGTGACATTCATAATAAACACAGACTTCATCTGAATTGACAAAACAATTTTCCATAATACACTTCATCTTGAACCCAAACATTATATTCCAACGTCTAAATCATTTATTTCCAAATTTATAACTATAATAAGCAGTCTTAATATTAGTTCAAAATTATGGTGTTCTAAATGCTTTAAAACAAATCTATCTATCAATATAAATCAGTTATTCTCTTTAAATGGCAAATTTACCATGGTCTATATGGATATTTTCTCCATTGGGACTGAACTGTTTTGTGTAGACATGTGCTGTTGGATAGTGCTAAAACAAATAAAAAGCATTAAGATAAAATATCTGTGACAATAACTCAATACAATACAATTTGGACCATGTAAACTATCTTAAAACTAGTACTGTAAATTCCTAAATATTCGTGAGGAATTAATTATCACCTTATTTTGCAAGAAGCATAACTTGCGAAATAAAATTACTCGCTTTTATTTTCATGGCTCTGAAACCAATGTAAAAACACTTGATCAACCGTCCACTCGCGAATAAATCTTCTCGCGATTTGATGTTAAAGAGGCATTTTGTGATAACAAGTACTCGTGAAAAATAAGGAATTACCTTACCGGTACGTAAAATTAGCCTCTTTATATGCACAAGCAAATTAAAAGAACAGGGATCCCCGCTTTCAGTGTCTTATATATTGATGGGATGCAATAAATAATGGCATGTTGTAATTGTCTTTTGTGTATATCCTTTCTTGTCTGTCCATTATTCAGAAAAATTGAAATTTTTGAAATTTTAAAAGATATGGCAAAGATTAAAGCTTTCAAAATCTGCAACAAACTTCAAGATCAAGGTCATTAGGTCAAATATCCTATTCAAATCAAATCATAAATAAGGAATAAATTATACATGCTTATATAATATGTTTCTGTAACATTCAGAGAGAGATGGGGTAAAATGTATTGATTTACATGTATTACAATAACTCACACAATCTATAGGGGCAACTTGGAGCTGTTGAACTGCCATCCAGTACAATGAGTGTTCTCTGTTCTTTGTAGAGGGGAGGTCCTCGTAGACAAGTTGTGTATCCACGGGAACCAGTATCAGGTTCTCCAGGCGATTGTCCACCGTCACCCCATTCTTGTGGACCACCTTCCAGCCAGCTGCTATGCCTCCTCGATGTCTTTCCCTGAAAAATATCAGAAATGTCAAAATAATGCAATCTTCTTTGCAATAACTATGGCAATGAGTATATATATTTAACATCTTTTATTCTTATTTTATACTTGAAGATTGAAGCTCTCACTAAACATTTACAGCTTTTGCAAATGCCAGCTTCTTTTAAACCAAGTATATTCAGAGCTCAATATTTTCTTCCCTCGGTGTAACTGGTATAATATTTGATTATTAGTGATAAGACTATAATATCTCTCTTAAAAAGGAGAAAGTTAAAACAGACTTATCAATTTGGGTCCTCCATTATAACTGTTTTAATCCTTAAAAAATCATATTATTAAAATTTCAAAGTTTATTTCTCATAAAGTACCACTGAAAGGCGGGAGTGTGATTGGTTATCAAGAATCAATGTTAGGTTGTCACATTCACAATTTCACATTGTACAATCATCATCTTTAGAAGATGTCAAAATAACAAATTAGAATAATATAACATCAAAAGATATATCACAGTCAAATGATGAAATCACATCTCACAGCATGTTAATTTACCCATAATTTAAATGAAAATGCTGAAATTTAAATAACATATACCCATATTTTTATGCCCCCCTAAATGAAGATTGAGGGGTATATAGTTTTTGCCCTGTCTGTCTATCTGTCTGTTTATCCACAAAAACTTTAAACTTGCCTATAACTTTTGACTGGGAGGGGCAATGACTTTCATATTTCACAGATATATTCCTTCTGACAAGACCTTTCTTTGTCATACCACCAAATTTGACCTTTTGACCTTGGAGTTTGACATACTTTTACACAAAAATACGCAAATTTTACTTTGGCCATAACTTTTGGACGGATGGTGCTAGGACTTTCAAACTTCACAAATGTAATGCTAGTGACAAGATCATTCTCAAGAAACCAACAACTTTGGCTTTGACCATGACCCTGGAATTTGACCTACTGTTAAAAATCTTAAACCTTGTCATAACTTTTGAAAAGGTGGTGCTAGGCCTGGTTGGGCTTTCATAGTTCACACTGAGAAGGCCTTACTTTTGGTACCAACATATTTGATTGCATTTGAAAAAGTTTAACCTTTGCTTGATATTATATTGCCATATGAGGGAATCAATGCTTCACAAACACATCATCTTGTTTTCATGAGGGATTTGAATTTGACATTTTATCAAGTGTGTGCCATATTTCACAGGAGGAGGTAATTAATGTTCGATGTAGATGATTTTCAAAATGATCATTTCTGCAATCAAAACCAGGTTACACCCACAACAAAACTACTTTGTATCATGTCTACTGATCATTTTCCAAGGTATTTTAACAGCAAATGAAAATTTAACTACTGAGCCAGCACTCACAAGTAAACAGCAGTTTAATTAACAATCTCTCAAGCCAGGGCCATTATCTCGATTGATCTATGACAATCCACTCTAACACAGGGAGGAAGAGAAGGCTAAATGCCTATTGATCCTACACAGGAGTGTCTCCAATAATCTTAATTGATTAAAACAAAGTGTTTTCTGTATACAGCTTTAAGAACAAACTGCTGCACAAATATAACTAGATAACCAGTCTCACTGTGTAGAAGGTTATCATCATAGTCTTTGTTTAGAAACAATATAAACAGTGTCAGATACATGTAATGGGAAGTAGATACTCTTTCCTAAATAAGCTACCAGTATTTCTTGAGTATATACTAAATAGGGATGTAACAACTAAGCAACTCTCAACTGAAAAGTTTTCAATACAGTCTATTAACCAATTTATAGTAACCAGCTATTATTTCTTATCAAAAAAATGACTTATGTCTAAATAAGAGCAAATCATAATAAACAAATGTACTGTCTTGTTACTCTCTCTTGTACATAAAATATTTCCTAAAATGATGCTTGTATCTGTAAATTTTCTTCTTAAAATATTTCAGCTTAAGCAATTGCTTTTTTTTAAGCTACTGTCTTGTTAATCTCTTTTGCACATATATGAAGTTTCCTAAAATGATGCTGGTATCTGTAAAATTTATCTGGGCTCTTTCTTGCAAAATAAAATTTCCCTGATTCGTCTTCATTATCTGTAAGGCACAGAACATCCTATATATGTACACACAGTGTGACTGTGTACAAAGAAGATTATATCAAGGAAGGAGGAACTTGTGCTACTGATGTAATATACTCTATCCATTTCATTTAGTAGAGACATTGTTATATAACAGCAGCGTACAATACCTCATCACATCCATGTACAATAGTATATACACGTACTAACAATGATTCATTTAATTTTGTGTAAATTAAGCCCTGTCATATATGTACATATATTTATATATACTTAATTAAGAGGCCCAAGGCCTTCAACAGTCACCTGAATATCACACAGAAGGACTGTTTTACAGCTATAAGAAGGGTATTATTCTTAATGGCAAATCTTGCTCTTTTTTTCCTTTATCTCCATTGAAAAACTTCATGATTTGAAACAATTAGCAAACCTTGTTGGAAAAACCAATGAATGCTTGGGGAAAAATATTTATTCCAAATCAGTTTTGTTTTATTAAGATTTTTTAAAATATAAAACATGTACTAAAGAAGTACATATATTGCTACTTTAATATGTTTATTCGCAAAAAAAAATTGAGGTATCTAACGAGGCATTTGTGCAAGTTTTCAGAGAGTAGTGTTTCTTTTATGAAATAATCTATTTAAGATAAAATTTGATATTCCAAAATCAACCGTTTCCTCAATAATATATTTTATTTTTTCCAATATTTTGTCAAAGAAGTATAAATATTGCTACTTTCATATGTTTACTCGCAAAATAAAAAAAAAAAAAATTGAGGTACCTAACCAGGCATTTGTGCAAGTTATCAGAGGGTAGTGTTTCTTAAATGAAATAATCTATTTGGGATAAAATTTGATATTCCAAAATCCATCTATTTAGTGCTTCAGTTTTTTTAAAATGATTAAAATTCGTTTAGAAATCAGAATGTATTTAAAATTTCGAATATTTTTCATATATTACAAAATATACAAAACAGATATTTGAGGAAGGTGTCATCTAACCTTAAAAGAGATTTGAAAAGGCATTATCTAATATTTGAATATAAAAAAAAAATTGGAATAACAAGCAAATTTGGCCACTTGTGTCCTGGAATGTCACTAGTATTTTGACACCAAGTCATAGATCTCTAGTCATGATATTTGATTTCGTGTTTTTACTGCAGCAAAAAAAAGTTATGGGATATGCTTTGCTGTTTCATAATCAACCACTAGCAAGCTTTCCAATGGCCACTGATAAATGTTATGAAAGCTCCCATTGTCATCTCCGCATATCTTCATGAATATTCATGATTTTGTTTTTTATTACCCAGCATGCATTATTGTGTTGTGTCACTAATCAAACTAATAATTATTATATACATTTATGATTTGTTTTAATGATTAACAGTGCAATATAGTTATAGTCAAGATATCTACAACATATTTGATTTGTTTGTTTTTACAGTTTGAATAAACTAACCGTTTTACAGGTCCAGTTGCTTTCTGTTTTGAAATTAACATTCCACATGATTGGCGATTCATTCTCTTTACATTATAGAGCAGCATTGTGTTTCTGAGTGTAGTTGCATGCACCCTTTATTAACACAGATATGGGAAACTACAAGATGTTTGTTAAAGGTGGACTACCCGATCAGACAACATTCTCAGTTAAAACGACGTTTGATACACCTTTATGCTAATCATTTCCACCATTGTTTTTGCATTGTCATTGTCATATAATATCAAAGAAAAGTCCATCTTTGTTTATTTGAATCTGCCACAGTTAAGAACTTTGCATTCAATGTTTTCAAGAAGCAAGTTTCTGACAGAAAGAAGGATGGATGGGATGACCGTCCAACTCTATGGGCATGAAGGTTAATTGATAAGAAAATGGATTTTGGCTTTTTATGATGCGGTAATTTTTTTTTTTCACATCTTGGTCTCTCTATTGATTTGAACACTACTTGCACGATGTGAATTGTATTCAATGTATTAAGTGTATTGATATAATTAGTTAACATAAAGTATAGTATATATACTTTCATGTGTTTCCTTTATGAATAAGCTATTGTTGAACCGTTTTAAGTTCTATTTTCTCTCTACTTAACATTTTATTAAGGTTTATTACCCAGTAATGTTGTAGTACTACCAAAAGACGGGTAGGGAGTTATTTTTCGAAGCTTGATTTCGATGTTCCGATAAATTCATCAGAATTCACCGTGTATATCTCAACATGCGGGGTGTATGCTATGTTGTGCGCGGGGTGTTTGCTTCCGAAGCGAGAGAAAGGGGGTCAATGTACGTTCTTTGTCCATTTTCTCAACTTACGGATATTTTTCGCCAGAAAGCATATGCCTACGGAAGAAAGATAAACTTATAATTTATACATATATTTTAGAATGTCACACTGTCCCATTTTCAAAGACCTACACATCATGTTTTATATGCAATTATAATTAAACTGGAATATGTGAAGTTTGAATTATTTTTAGATTCATCACAGTGTTAAGAAAATCAAGGACCAAATCACCCAAGTATGGTATTCATTAATAATTAAAATTTTTCATTCCTCATTTCATTTAACTTTGTCTGGAGGCTAACACATGAACCATATCTGTTACTTATGAAAATCTGAGAGGTTGTCCTGAACACCTGTTGGACATTATCAATAATTCACCATCTTTATCAGGAAATGAGCTTTTAGATAAATGAACAATGGACACAGATTAAGTCCCTTGTTATATCATCTGACCCACCATAAATAAGCCTGCTTTAGATCAGATGTAATCCTCAGACGGTGTCAACACAATCAGCAGACTTTTACTTATGCTTGCTTTCTACATTCTTTTACCAGGTTTATTTATCAAATAAATTTCTTATCAGCCCTGACTGATAACTACATTTAAAAAAGAATTCATCAAGATTAGAGTTTGATTGTTGCTGAAATGCATAAAACTATATCTATTTTTAAGTGCATGTTCTCAAGATTTAACTGTAACAGTAGAATAAATCAAAGCAATGCATACTATACTCCTTTAAGCCCAATCATCTCATTTTTGAAATTTGGACACAAAATGTTGTCATGCCAGCATATGCAAGCAAGAACATATTTACAAGAGAAATTTGTCATCTAACAAAGGCAATTGTTTGGTGTATAGAAAGTCTACCCTTGTTTAATGGGCTGGTAGATTTTTGTTGGCAATATCATTTAATCTGTCGATATATTGTATCTGAAGTGCAGTGAACGGATCCAACTTAGACTTTTAAAACAAGCAGAAATTTAACACTGCCCCGCAGAATACAATAGAAACTCCATTACGGTGTAATAAGTACTTCAGGAAAGTAAATACTTTCTGGAGATCAAATTTATTTTCACAATGTCAAATTTTTAAATTGTTCACACATTTTTGTAAACATTTAAATTTGGCAGATTTACAATCAATATTTTCATTGCTTTCCTAAATTTGCAATCATATCTGAGAAGTTTAGTTTTGAATTTCACAAAATAATTAAACTATTAAGATATTTAATGAAAAAAAATTGAAAATGATTGAATGTTGCTATGAAATTCAGAAATGTTGGATATCTCTTCCCAGTTATGGGCAGTTGTCAATCAGATGCAGGCATTTTACAAATTGCTTCAAAATTAAAGTAATTATGCCCTTGTGTGAAAAGTGGCAGATGTTTTTCCCTAGGTTTCAGTATACTGTAAAGCCCTACACACCACAGTCCATTAAATTGCATTATGTGAACTGTAGATGTAAACGGAGGCAGCTGTCACCATATGCCAACTGCTAAATTACAGAAAGGCCTTTTTTCTCAATTTTGTCTATCAGCTGTTACAAATAAGGCCACTTGTATTGAAAAAGCCATTTACAAACAATGCCATATCCAAGTTTATACTTTACACCCCTCGAATTCTCAAATGTTCCTTCCATTTTTAAGGGTGAGGGATGGGATGGGTTGGGGTTGTTATTTATAGTTTGATAACATTTTTAATTTAACTGAATTAAATCACAAACTTTACTTTTTCCTTTGATATTTAATTAAACTGTAATAAATTCTTACACATATTGACATGTATGAAATTTTTTGGTTAGTAACAAACTGTGACTAAATATATTTTGAAAAAAAGTTCTTCTAAATATACTGTTTTACAGACTTAAAATCTACTGAAAAAAATTAAAATTAGCAAAAGGTTTTTTTTTTCACCTGTAAAATTTTAAGCAATTAGTGATTTTATATACATTAAAGTTAATCAAAGCCAGTTGAAATTCATTTCCAGTAAGCCAATTTGATCAATTGACATTATGCTGTCAACTTCGAAAAAAAAAATTCTGCTGCTGAGATGGCACAATTAATTATGTAAATGTTTCTCTTCATCAGACCAGACTGATGTGACAATATTGTAACAGATAGTATCAATCACTAACTACTGACAAAAAACGTCACGTTGTTTCCATTAATTTCAAAAGATTGTTGAAAAGAAAAGTAAAAAAAAGTTATCGTTAGAAGGGGATCACTTACTCAATATAAATTTCGATATATTGACAAAATGAAATGCATGCGCCATGTTGTTTACTTTCACCACAGGCGCTCTTCACAATCTGTAGTAAATTTCTCACCTTTCCCGCGGCTTTTCCTAAACTAACGATTCCTAACTTTTGACCAGACATTGTAAGATTAATCCTCTGCTGCTGGGAATCTCTCTGGTCCCGATCTTTCTGCTGTGTGCAGAACAACGTGCGTCTGTCACACCGACTCCATTCTCCCTTTCAGCTATTGTTATCGTCGATGTACCACGTGCAAACAAAACGCATTTTCCCTCCAATGAGCGGTTGGCGATTTACCGTTCCAGTCGAGGTCAGAGGTTATGTTTACATTCTACACGTGACAAACGGGACTTGAAAACCCAATCATTATTTACATGACATAAGTAAATGTTCATGTATATATACATAAATCATGTAAATTGTTTATAATCCCAACGAGTCTGAGAAAATAATGTTGAAAAATAAATAAAAAGGGGGGATGTAAAATTTGTGCAAGATATTTGCAGAAATTGTACAATTTTTTTTCTTTTCACGCACAATGTAAAACTTTTCCCATAGCCATTAGTTTATACTTCTTAATTAAAAATTAGCCGTCCATTTGATGGAACGCTGTACTATACTAATAGATGCAGATGTCAAGCAGATCACTCAGTAGAACAAAAACAATCTCATATGTTTCAAACATTTTTAATGAAACAATGTGTTAAGTAATTCCTAATTAAACACATTTTTTTTTTATTAAATACAAATGGCAAGTAAAAATACAATTACAAACAACCAAAATAGGCTTTGTCTGCACAGTCTCCCATTTTTTTTACTGAATTTATGCAACTGACTGTATTAATTTTAATTGCATGTATGTTATGTAGAACAAGCATTTTTTCAAGTTAATACCAGGGTAGATATCTGATATTATCTCTTTATTCTTAATAAATTAATTCTCTCATCATGAGCTCAAGTTTAGGAGATATTAATAATATTTTGAATATAATGCATGTAAAAGCATAAAGCACATAATATCACATAATATATCACAACTAGGAGGAAAAATTTATTCCAAAAAAGGACAGTTTAAAATATTATAACTCATTGGAACAGCTAAGAAATATGTTATAAATTCACAAAAGACAATGCAACTAAAATAGCAGAAACTGTTGCCATAAATATAATGTTTTTTTTTTGTAAATGGATAGATCTAGCTGTAAGTCTAGCTGATCTTTAAGTCTGCCTGATTTCATTGCCCAGGGAGCTATATTTTGCAGTTTTGCAGCAGAGTGCTAGAGTGATAAAAATTAAAACTCATTGCACCAAATTTCTTGTGCTTAGCTGTACACTCAAACAAAAATCTAACTTAATTAAACACCTATCAAAATGCTTATGCAGTCTTGAATTCTCATCAGTTTGTATTAGAGCCTTGATGATGTATTTTCTTATGAGTATCACATCAGTATCAAATACAAACCAACAAACATAAAAATATATCGATCACCTTTAAGGTATAAATACATGTATACAAAAAGATTAGTATTTGTCAAACAAGTAATAAGGTCCATGATATCAGTATGATATCAGTTTTATGATGTACATAAATACATGTATAATTTAAACTGAACAAAGAGAAAAGAAAAGGAAACCGTTAGTAAAAAAAAATGAATGCATGTAAAAATAAATCCAAAAAGCTTATTCTGAGAAACTGTGTCCCATATGCTCAAAGCAAAAAAGATCTACACTATTTAAAGCTTCTTGAAATATCGCCTGGAAATGAAAGTTTTAAGAATGTATTAATTTACAACACAACTTTGATGTTTTTCCCTTAAAATGAATAAGGATTTTTCATAGGCCATAAGGAGTTGTGGTATAAAATGTCATTGCTAAAGCTTAAAGGCTTCTTGAAATATCATGCAGATAGAAAGTGTTTATAAACAGACAAAACATATTAAATTCATGACCTTGACCTTTTGAACTTCCTTAGGCCATAAGGAGTTGTTTTGTTATAATAATTCATCGCAAAACAGACACACAGAAATACAGACAGATGGATGGACAGACTTCAGAATGAAATTAATATCCCTCCACTTTCATTGGGGGACAAAATGTACGTATTTGGCAAACTAGGAGAGCAAATAAAGAGTAGTATGTGATTGCAGAACTGTAGTGTTATGTTTTTAGTTATTCATCTTTGACCATAATGCTACAGATCCCGATGTGCAAATGAGGTGCAATTTACGGTGAATTTAGATTTTTTGTGCACTGTTTGGGAGATTTTCTTTCTATAGTCATCTCTTCAAAACAATAAACTCACTTATTTTAAATTTTCTGCCATCCGACGAACATTTTTAAACAATTGAATTTATTGACCTGCAGAGAAGACGTAAAGGGTTGAAAGGTGGAAAAAAACACAGGTTGTTAAAGATTTTTTAGAATTAGGGAGTGAAAAAAAGTTGATTATCCATGTAGGAAAGTGGAGAAAATCTCCCCAACAATGTGCAGAAAATCTCACATTCCCAAAATGTGCATTTTTTTGCATTTTGGATCTATAACAATACGGCCAAAGACTAATTTATAAAATCATAATGCTACAGTTTTGCAGCTATGATTACATACACATAATGAAATAACACTCTGCAGCTTGTACAACTATGTAAACTCCACATACACAGTACACATACCCTTGAACCTTTAAAACCAGAATTCAAAAACAGATCTACATGTAAGGCAATTCATGATATGTAAATAAAAATAGGATCCATTCTGCCTAAGATATTATTCTATTACAGTGGTACTTTAATTTATCTGAACACATATGTTCTGAAGCTATGTGAAATGATTAAAGGAACTAAGTCTTGACTGCACGAAGCATTTGACTGGTAATGCTGTATTTTGAAGATTTAAACTCTGTAAATGTAAGACTTTTGGCGTTAAAACTGTCCTGTCTGGTGCAGAGAGAAATCGTCTGGAGACATCTGGAGGGAGATGATGCCAGAGTTAAAACTGGACACACATAAACTGAAAAATAGGTTTACATCATTACATACTACATTTCTTTATTATGTCTTCATGTCTATTACAATAAGTATGGCCAATGGATGGTGACATACCTGAGATCATCGTAACCAATAATGGAGGTCAATGGACCAGATCCAGCTACCGGGAAACAGGTCAGACACTCTGTAGGACCAGAAAAACCATAAACATTACTAAACTTAAACCTTTATTGGAAACCCCATATAAATGTGTGAAAACTTGTCATTCTATAGGGACAGGAGTAAGCAAAATCATTTGGAAAGTTGAAGGTGAGATAGAAATTGACCTTGTATCCCATCGATTAATTAATATATTTAATACGGTTTCAAAATTAGACACTAAACTATTTAATCACAATAACAGATGCAGGTTTATGTACAAACCTTTGGTGTTCATATCCCACAGTCTAATGGTGGTGTCCCTTGAGGTGGTAGCTATGATCTTTTTTCCATCAATGGACGGCAAGAAAATGCAAGATTCCACAGCTTCACCGTGGTCCCTGTATTCATGAACTATACTCCTCCCTCGTAAATCCCATAACTGAAAAACAAATAAATGTACATTGTATCCAATCTAGAAAATTGCAACTGCAACTAGTGAGGAGAAGAATGCAGTAAACCAGAACAGGATTTGAGCCCCTGACCCCTTGAATAAGTAGTCAGGAAAAGGTGAAGCTATCTGGCCACAGGCAAACAAACCCACCTGACCATTACACAACAAATGCACAGAGTTACCAATGTTTGCCAACTATTTTATGCATAAATGTATTGTGAAGCAAAGCATCATCATCATCCTTATGGGATCAATATGCATCAGTTTAAAGCATTTTATGATATTGAATGTTAATTTTGTCATAATTAGGATGAACTTTGAACTTACCGTGGCCTCACAACCTTTGCCACCAAAACCATTGCTGCATGTGACACAGTACAATCCATCTGGACTGACATCACACGCCATCTGAATATAATGCTTTCTGGGAAAACTGTGAACAACCTGAAGGGTTCTTGTGTCAAATAACCTATCAAAAGAAAAGAATACATTCTTGCTGTTACAGTAGCTTTATTGTACTTATATGTACCTGGTGAAATAGAATATCTCCATACCAAGACCATTTTAATTGAACCAAAATTACACTGTACAATAGAAGAAATTTTCCCTATTCAAAAAAAAAATGTCAAATTAAGATTTCAAGGTAAAATTTTGCCCAAAATGGATAAAAATATGAATGGAATTTTTGGACATGTTGATGAACACATTTTTTATAATTTAGAAAATATTCTTTTGACTAAGCATCATAGATTATTCAAGATGGTGTCAAATAATTTCCCTGAGTTTACCTGACTTCTTTGTCTTCTCCAGTCTGAACCAGTAAATGTGTGCCAGGCACAAACTTAACATCTGTCACCTATTTAACAAGCATTTTATTTGTCAGTACAATGCATTTCATGGCAATTCAACAACTCTGAAAATCTATTCATATCTTAAAATAAAACTTATAAAAGCTGAGGGAGGTTCTACCATAAATTTTCATGCAGAATTAAATGTCCCAAATTTTTGTTCTTAATAATATTCTTGTGAATATTGTTTTTGTTACTTACTAAGCTCTTGTGAATATTGCAATTGTTTTATTCTGTTGCTGCTAAAGTTTTTTTTTTTATTCTTACTAAGTTCCTGTGGATATTACTCTGTAATAGACACTGAGCAGTGTTGACATCCCAGATCTTCACATGATTGTCTCGAGATCCACTGCACAACCAGGAATCATCTTAAAATAAAGTTATAATGAATATTCTTTGAATACAAGGTTATAAAAAAAAAGCAATAAACAGACAATATTAACATAAGTTTTACAAGATGTGTTTGTGAAACACTATGCCCCCGGCGGCAACAAAGTTCGAAAAAAGCTATTTCTAGCATAAAGGTCACAGTCAAGGTCGCAAAGTCATTAACCTTGGTATCAATTAAAAGAACTTGAATAGTGGAGTATGCATACCAAATAAGAAGTCTCTATATCTAATGGTTCAAAAGTTATGATTAAGGTTCAAAAAAGCTTTTTTTAAGCATATAGGTCACAGTCATGATCACAAAGTCATTGGCCTTGGTGTCATTTGAAAGAGAGTAATTAGTAGAATATGCGTACTAAATATGAAGTCTCTATCTTTCATGGTTCAAAAGTTACATCGAAGGTTAAAATTTGCAGAAAAAGCTATTTTTAGCATAATATAGGTCACAGTCAAGTTCACAAGGTCATTGACCTTGGTGCCATTTGAAAGAACTTTATTAGTGGAGTATGCATACCAAATATGAAGTCTCTATCTTTCATGGTTCAAAAGTTATGACGAAGGTTCAAGTTTGCAGACAAACAGACAGACAGACAGACTGGACAAAAACAATATACGCCCTGGATCTATCGATCTGGGCACATAAAAATAGGTTCTACCTGAAGTATATATTAAGTGTTTGATGGTCAAAATTACATCTTTTTTATTCTAATATACTCTTCATAATCATGAATTCACTTCCAAACAAATAGTGATTTTCAAATCTTATATAATCTGTTTTAGTTTTTAACTGTTTTCTCTCATAAATATGTACATTCTTCACTTACCGTGGTTTAAATCAATGGCAGTCACTACAAGGTCATGGCCATTGAATTCCTGTAAACAGTTTGGATTCCCACTCCTCCACATTTTAATACACTTGTCTCTTGATGCACTGAATATGTTGTTGCTTGTTTTACCATTCCGAATCTGTAAATATAAACATAAAGCTAAAAGATACTAGCATCCATAATAATATCACTTCCAGTTATAAAGTCAAATGACTATAGACAAAAATTAGTCAAGTTATTTCGATTACAATTTTTTTATATCAAACTTGTAAACATCACATATAAAAACCACCTACCTTTGTTAGCTCCCTTTCATGACCTGTCCATCTGTCTATTAAATTGTGGTTTTCATAATCATAAAGGGCTACTGTCTGGAAAAAAGCAAAAAATATACTTAACAGTTATCAATCATGACTGTTTTACATATGTCAGCTACATTTGTATTCAGGAAACAAGCATTACAATGTACTAATGTAAAACCCATGATACCTTATCTTTACTGCAGGATAAACAGAGGCCTGGCTGTACAGGGGAAAGGTGAACCACGGCATCATCATGCACCGGAGTCTTGGCAATTCGGCAGGCCACAAGTCTACTATCTGATTCATAACTGTCGTCCCTCTCCGAAGAATCTGTCGTACTTTTCCGCCTATTAAATTGATGAAAAATTCTGTCATTTCCATATTAAACAATGATCGAAACATGTACATCTCCTGCAACTTTAGTCCGCACAATAAAATTTTATCTTATTTACTTATACACTTTGGATTGATTAAAAGTTTCATTAAAATAAAGCTTTTATAGTGTTATTTACAAATATGTTTCTTTTAATTTATTAACAAGAAATAGAAAAAAAAAGTATGTGATTATGCATTTTAGTCTGTCGAAAATGTAGACATACAATAATATAGTTAAACCAAGAACCTTTGCGGGCCTGATACTGATTGTATGACGATGATAAAAAGGAAATTCGAACATTAACTTTTAATGATAGATCATACTGATTACCCCTTTTTACTCGAGCGCTTCCTTCCAAACAATTTTCCAAAGGACTTAAACATCTGAGCAATGTTGTCACTAATAACACATCACGTTAAACAAGTATTCTGTGTCATTTGTATATTTGTCTTCTCAACTTCTTTTTGTTTACGTTCGCCTTGTTCGTGTCAGGTTAACTTGATCAAGGTTGGGATACCAATATGTTAATGCGTTCGTAATTTATTCGACCCATAGAGGTAGTTTTCTTTCCTTTTACGTAAATTATAAATATTCTATTCAAATTATAACTACCGGTATTCTATTCATCGCACATTTTATTTTTTGATTACTTCAAACATTCTATGAAAAAAAAATGTTTATGTCACTGCATAACTAATTGAAGAAGATGAGCACACAGAAAACATGAAAGAACTTTCTTTGGTAATAACCAATATTTGCACCCCAAATCAAACTTTGATGGAGATATATTTAATTAAGTTCTTAAACAGGGGAGTATATGCTGACTTCAAAGCACTGAAAAAAACAGGGTTTTTTGGGTGTCTGCCATACAATGTGGGAAACATTTTATAAATTAAAAAAAATATCTAATCTCTCTCTAAATGGTCCCAACTGTAAAATTGTTATAACCTTTGATTTTGAATCTTCAAGGAAAATTCTAGACTGGTTTACCATCTGTAGTTGCCTCAGCACCAACATACCAACATTAGAGTCCCTCAGGACACAGCTGGACTCATATACGAGGTGCCAGCTGCCTACAAATATCATCTAAGTATGCCAGTTTTTAACTTTTTATTGTACATATATGGTGCCCTGATAAAGTTTTTAGCCTTGTTAGTCACATGTCACAGCCCGAGTACAACGCTCTAGTTGGAGTTTAAACTCGTATGGAAGAAGAAGAAGAGGTAGTAAATAATGAAGAAGCAATTTTTGTGGGAAAAATTTTTGTTTTTTTGTCATTGAAGGTTTCATGGGCATTAAATTTTGGTGTTTCGAGAGTACAATATTATATATATAGTCACATAAATGTTGTATGGGATTTAATTTCATTGATAATTGATAAGTTAAAAACAAAATTAATCCCCAACAAAATTTCTGCTTTTACCGTAGTAATTCACTAACATGCCTGACTATTTAGTAACAAAAATTCAATTAATCTTGCCAAGTGCCCAAAATATGAACAATTTCCTAGCTGATTCAAGAACTGCATCGATTGGATCCTACACGTCCTAGCAACAAATACTGCTATCTACTCTGGATTTAAATCTTTGATATAAAACTGAACAATCTATCTGTTCAAACAGGGACTTTAAACTTACAGTACAATATCTTAGCTTACGTACTTTATCAAAGAAAAAAAATCAATCCCCTTCCCCCAACTCTTTCAAACTAAAAAGGTGGTATAATTGATAAAATGTTACCTCGAATGCATACTGGTTGATGAGACCAATATCTCTTTCATCAAGAAGGGCAAATTTTACCTGCAAGAATCAGAAAGTAAAATATTTTTTAAAAGAACATACTTATAAGTCTTACTAGTTAAACTTCTTCAGTTTTTTTTTTTTTTTTTTTTTTTGAGAAGCTGAAAATCTAATAAAGTTTCTCCGAGTGATGCATGATTGAAAAAAAAAAAAATAGAGATATGTCAATTGTGTTACAGAGTTTAATCTCATTTTGATTAGTAAACTATTTTCTGTGGACTTGTACCATGACAAAAATGTCAAGGTTGTGAAATTACAAAGATAAGCAGTTTTACTGTTTAACATTAAAACCATTAAATATATATAGTTCTACATTACATAGAGCTTCATGAATAGAACAGACATTGAACAATATTAGATACTGCTTGCAAGATAGAAAATAATGAACACCTGTATATATAAACAGATAAAACAATATTTCATTTTTAACAGTTTTAATTGATTATAGGAATAACATTTACAATGCTATATTACATTACATTACTTAATATATTTCTCATGCCTGAGAAACTTTTATCGCAGGTTTATTACTCCTTTTTGTCACATAAATGTATCTGCAATTTTTTCATATGATCCTTCTGTTGTGTGACATGTATATCCCTTATGTGATTATAATACATTTTTTTTAATCATAAATCATATCCAACTACAAAGCATTTGACATCCTAATATACATTATATTCAAGCACTTTGCATATTATAAAACAACAAACCTGCATCCATATCATTGAAATATATGCTTTAAAATTTCCAATTGATCTTAAAGTTAATAACGTCTGACTTAATTAGCTATCC
Source organism: Saccostrea glomerata (assembly GCA_003671525.1). Taxonomy (NCBI): domain Eukaryota; kingdom Metazoa; phylum Mollusca; class Bivalvia; order Ostreida; family Ostreidae; genus Saccostrea; species Saccostrea glomerata. The sequence goes on from PRKT01000015.1 coordinate 398,683, forward strand.
ATGCAACCACAACTTCTAAATTACATGTGTAACTAGTTTCTGTCAAATGCATCATCAGATACTAGTATGTGACAATCATACTATGATTCCTTTACAGTGGATATTTTATAGACTAATTCATGTCAATTTCATATCAATGGATGTGATGTCACATTGGTTTTTGCATAAAAATGGTGAGAATTATAATGAACTCACACATGAAAACAAGCAAAAAACATGATTTCTATGTTTAAAAAATATGACACAAAGAATCTCCCATTGGTTTGTGGTTGGATATGATCTATCCATCTCTGTGCGTCAGCTCAAATTTCTTTCTCTATCCAAGACTCTTAGAACAAATAGCTCGCTGGATACTGTAGCAATCATACCAAACTACAATCCTGGTGAGAGATCTTTATTTATGAAATGAAGAAAGATAAACATAACATATAAGAGAAAAAAATATGATTCACAGAACATGTACAATATTTGCTTGCTTTTAACTCTCTATTCTTTGAATCATTGTAACAGTGACAAAAAAAATCCATGTACATACATAAAAATAGAAATTGGGGAAAAGATAAAAATATCAACAACAAATGATGATGATTTTTTATACTTCATACAAGTTGAGTTTATACTTTATCAGCAAGTATCATGAGTATGTAATAATTACTTTTTTAAAAAATACATATACCCGGTATACGAAACAAATAACACGTACACAAATACAAATAAAGTAACACTTTGGGCATCCTTTGCAGGCCATCCCTCCTGCCCCCTGGTCCTAAAATTTTGTTATACAGTGTACACTTTATAAAGATATAATAATGTGCCACGCCACAGCATGATACGCCCGTCAAAAAATTACAATTATCTTAAACAATCAAAAGTGCAAGAAAATCATGCAAACCTTGATTTTAGATTTCCATGATTTTTCAACTCCTTAAAAAATTTGTTTATCCATCTCCTGTGGTGTAGGCATTAACCTTCCAGATCAAGAGAAGGAAACAGAGACTGCATGCTACTGGAATTTTATGATGCTCATGACATTTGGCATTTCCTTTCCTCCATTGCCTTGTTCTTTTCCTTTTTGGTAAATTATCCTCGATACATAACTTAAAAAGTTTTCTTTTCATAGAACATTACAAATTCTTATCAAATATCATATTTTCTAATAAAGAAGTTCATGTATCAGGAGGCATTGTTTGTATCAAATTCTGAATGTTGGTACAATGTACATGAATATGGATTATCATATGCGACTGTCAACCCAAACTTACAAGCATTTATAAACACATTAGTTTTCGAATGTGTAGCATATAAAACATATCATATATGCATGTGCTGTACGTTGTTTTAAATTGCAAGAACTCAGGTCTTTAATATTGAGTTTAACAAATTGTTTTCATTTTAATAATATTCAAAAATGTATGAAAATCAAAATTCAGTTGATGCAATATAATTGCCACCAAAGTGCGTTGTATCTTGATCTGCTTCTTTACAATCCTCCATCAATTTGCACATGTAGATTTAAAAAATAAGGGGTCCTCTTTTATAATGTATTTGTGGTATATTTGTCTTTTGTATCATTTTTTGTAATAATTAACAAATTGAATGATAAAAAAAAATTGAAATAACAAATCTTTTTTATCAATTATTTTACAGCTTTCATATTAAATTACAAATAATACCTGCAGTAATGTTATTGTTTCAGGTTCTTCTAACGTTGGACGATGAAATGGTTACTTTCCACAGAGACCAGATACATGTGTTTTAGTGATCATTTTGTAAACAAATATTTCTCAATCATGCTGTCAAAGACCATACAGTGCCATTTATATTTTTTCTCCATGTATTGTCTTAAATTGAAGCATCTATTTTTGTGATTGAGATTCAGACTAGTGCATTTCTGTCATTTGATGGGAGATAAGTATGAAATAGATTTGGCTATAAGCTTTTTTTTTTTTTAAAAAAGCAAAAAAAGGGAATACCAAATCAAAGAATATATAAGTTTCTCCAAGATTTTGTGTAAAATGGGATTGATAGGTTAATCTATATAAAGGGAGTTAATATATCTTAAATGAATAATACCAGTATAAGGATATTGTTAAAATCTTGAGAATAAATATTTACAAATTTATATGTTTTTACACGCCCGTCTTAAGACGGGACGTATTATGTTATAGGCTTCATGTCCGTCTGTCTGTCCGTCCGTCCAGTGATCAAATAGTTTGCTCACATGATAATTTTTATAAATCCCTATGGCATTTATGCATAAAATTATCATAAAAAATTGCTTGCCTCTAATCATGAGACAAAAAAAAAATTCCTTTTTACTCCCAATAGTGTTTATAATCATTCTATCCTGACCTGTTACATAATGTGAATAAGAGAATCCTTATTTGAAATGCATCCATCTGTTAATTGAGATTGTTGTGACTTGCAGATTGATATAACACAAACATGCACACTTTTGGTCCAACAGTTTCTCTTTTCATTTTTTAAATTAATTTTACTGTCTTAACCTACACTGGCAACAACCCCAGAGTTCATTTGCACTACATGTACAGTACTACACTTGCATAGTAACATGACTTTTTTTGGTCCAACTGTTTCTGAGAAGATTTCTTATTGATTTACCAGCTTAGTTTCACATTACTTCTTTAGGGGAGTTTGATCCCCATTACTTATCTTATTCAGTAATGGGAGGGTCAGGATTTGGAAACATTCATACAAAATTTTAAGGTTCACAAAAAAGATTTTAAATGAACCCATCCTTATTATTTCTTAATGACAGTCCTCCATATTGTAAAGGAAATGGGTTCAGATCCATTTATTTAAGGAATGAAGCTTATTTTTAACCTATGTTATACAATTTAACATAATTAGGGCAGTTTACGCTTTATAAAGCTGAGGGTAGTTGTCAAGCTGGCTTGTCCCCATACCAAGTTATGTTATACAAAATAATATACATGTATGTTCCTCTGAATGATTCAGCCAATGGAATTGCTTGATACAATTGAAATAAAATTATTTAAGAATGTTTTGTGGTAAGTTTGGCTTAAAATGGTCTATTGCTTCTAAAGAAGCTGAAAGATGACATAATGCAAACAATACAATCAGCAAGACAGACAAACAGATGGATGACAGACACAGGTCAATCAGCAAGCATTCAGCCTGGTGACATACGTGGACTTTAACCTAATAATATACTTAATATACCTACATTACCCAGTTGATGATATTTCCAAACACCAATAAAACCATTCTATCCTAAAAATATTAGACAGTGCTGATAAAAAGAGGATATTTTTGAACACACAATTTTATTTGAAAAGAAAAGAATGAATATTTCCATAAAATTTATATGCATATTAATGGGTATGACTGCATTGTATACTTTATATAAGTATATAAGTCAATAAGAAAGTACTTACTGGATACATTGGTCTCTTACATCTCAACATGTCATATCGACATACCATATACACTCTTCTAAAAATTCCTTTATCTGAAAATAAAAAATTAACAAAGTTTTTCTTTTTGGAGGCTACAATGTACTGTATTTTTATGAACATGAAACCCTTTACTTGCATTCCAAAGAAGAAGACAAACTCACCTACTTTCCATCTTCCAATGAAGTAGATTTGAACAGAATACATGTAGTTCCTATCACATGCTTCTAAATTTTTATGATATCCTCTACCAAATAATAAAAACAAATGATAAGAGTTCATTACACTGTATTCCCAAAAAATTATTATATTTCTCTGTCAGTTGCTTCCATATGCTGCTCTTTGCAAGTGGACAGTACTTTTTTTTACATTGAGTATAAATTGATTATATACAGTGCACAGTAAATTAATAAAAAATCACAATGTGTGAAACAAAATTTATTAACAAACAGAGGGTTCCCTGCTTCAAGATATACTCTAATCAGATGGTTGGTATCCCTTAAGTTCCCAAAATATTATACATGTAAAGCCATGGGGAATGAAAAATTACTTCTCTGTACACATCAATTCGTTCTAAGCATGTTCTCTATAAGCATGGCTTACTGTATTTCCAAAGTAATAATAGTGTTACCTTAGTATCATATTTTTTGAAACTGTCAGTAAAAAATTTTTCCATATCAGTCTTTTAACCTAAACTCCATTCTTAGTGTTTATTTTTAGTAATCTGACATATAAAAATATCTTCATTGAAAGTGATAAAGGAGGGTATTACTTTTTGTTGTTTTTGATTGGTTTAAAGTTTTAAATTTTGAATTAACTAAAATTTATAATCTCAATGTTAAGATCACTCTCTGTGAGTGTCATTATAAAGGATAACCAAATCAAACTTGATTCAAACTTGGTTCATCTGTGGACACTTTTGGATGCTTGTTTTAACTGAGATGTGCTCCAGGGTAGTTTCTGTCCTATAAAGACAACTCTTGTTAACAATTTCTTTACTAAGTTCTGATTCCCACAGGGTGTAGTTGTTTACTTGTTTGTTTAAAATGCTTTGTTATGAATTTCAGTAACTATTGAAGTTCCGCTGTTGGCACAACTGAAATCTGTACCTGCAGTACTTTCAGGTCTCTCTGTATTTTTAACTGTGGAGACGGAACTATTTGCACAACTAAACTTTGTACTCCCACAGCTAACAGGTCTCCCTGAATGTTTGATTGTAGAGATCCCACTGTTGGCACAACTAAACCTCAGACTTCGACTGCTTATGGGTCTGTGTGAATACTCCGTAGCTGAATGAGAGAAAGAAGTGAGTGCCGTTGCAGCTGACCTTGGTCTATTACTCTCTGTGTCCATGGTGTGATGACCAGAATCTTCAGGAGGGTGGGACAGGACCCAGTTTTGTACCCATTCCTCTTGATATTTATCAGTTGTCTTTGACCTGTCCCATTTTCTTGCTTGGGGTGTACTTTCACTTAATTCTCCCTGATGATGAAATTTAACCTTCAGAGTTTGGTTTTCAGCTTCAAGTTTGGCTATTTTATTCTTTTGATCTGAATTAATCTCCTCTAGCTTCTGTATCTTCTTCTGTAGTCCAAGATTTTCATTACTTAATTCTTGTTTCTTTTCCTCAAGAATTCTCAAATCTTGCTGATTATTGTGTATTCTACTCTCATAATCTGTCACTTTTTGTTGAAGGTTATCACTTTTTCTCCTGAGTTTGTCATTCTCTTGCTTTTCTGATTCCAACTCAAGAATTTGAATTTGCTCTTTATTTTTTGCATCTTTTAAATTTTGGCTATAGAATTCTTTCATTGTGTTATAATTTTCTTCTTTTGCTTTGAGTTGACTTCTAAGATGATTGAGCTCTCTTAAAATATTATCAATTAAATTATGTAATGAAACAGTCTCTTCATCGTTTCTAGCCATTTTCTTCATGTCTTCAATGGATTCTTGTAAACTGTGAATAGTTTCTTTGGCACAAAGTATTGTTGTTGATTGGCACACCCCCTGTCCAGCCACAAGTTGATGGATTTGTTTCACTAGATTTTCAACTCCTCCAGTGTGAGATTTTCCTGTGTCTCTTCCTTTTCGAGGCGTTATTCCCTTCTTTGGAACAAATTGTCTATTTCTCTCTGTCTCTTTTGAATAATTCACGTTTCCTACAGACATTGATCTGGATATATTTTTTCGTGTAACACCAGCCATGTTGTATAATATGAAGATTCTTTCAATGTCACTGAAAATCAGACGGGATATGAAGAAGTCAGTTCTAACATCTGATCTGCTCTATAAATGTTTTTGTGAAAATGGACATTGAAATCTTATTGATTTTCCTTCAAGTCTAGACAGAGAATTCTAACTTTTGAGGTGAAAATTGCCGTCTCCTTTACAATTAATGACTAATTTCTACAAACAAAAGCTTTTTTGAATTTGAAGTTCAAATAACAATAGAGGCTATTTAAATACATTACTAATTGTTATCTGTTTCATGTGCCCCTGGTAGTCGAAGAATTTGTGAGGTCTTGCATGACATGACAAACTGTATGTGAAACTAAACCCTTTAATAACCTCTGACTTTCCTTCAGATTAACTTACATGTATTGTTATAATCATTGTTTGAGATGCCAAAGTACAACTGTACTTTGTTTTTTTTTTCAGACTGAGTTATTTGTTTGTGATTTGTCAAGAAAGAAATACAAAAAACAAGCAAGAAATTATGCTATATATTGGAGGTAAAAAGGCTTTACTTTCCTAGCTAGTATATAATTCTTTCTTTTTTCTTCAAGAAATAGAGCTGCACAGTTTAAAAACTAAATGCACATTACATAATACATGTAATTTCTTTATTTCATGATTATGGAATATTTCTCCTCCCTACTTTCTCAGAAACTTGGTCGCAATATCTATATTCTATGGACTTCCTGTACTGCAGTTAGTATTCACTTACCAAAAGGTAGGCATTAAAATGGTGAATATTGTTTAAAACATGTTACATGCAAGCTTTAATTTAAGAGTTTATAAGTAAGTAAATGTATGTGTACTTTCCCTTTTTTATTTGTGATCCATTTGAAGTATTAATACCTTTTTGTAGGTATTAAATGTGACAGGGAACCTAGACATCTGCTACTACAACTTTAATTGTGCTCACCCATGGGGTCTTGTCCGTTCATTCAACAACATCTTCAGTAATATTGGATATGTCTCTCTGGGCCTCCTGTTTTTGTTTCTGGTGTACAGAAGGTATATGATTAAAAATGCTAGAATACCAGACAGAGAATAAAATGCAAGTCATAGAAAAAGAAATAAACACAAGTAGTTTTGTACATGTTTCTACCTTATTTGGCTATAAAAGTCCTTTTTAAAAGTACAAGAAACTTAGATTCCATATGAATAACATGCATCATGTGCATGTCATTACAAATGTATTTTTTAATCATGATTTTTTGTAGAAAGCTGATATATGGGCTGGCAGTACAACAAGATAAATCTATGAAGAAAGAGCTAGGGATCCCCCAGCATTTTGGCCTATTCTTTGCCATGGGCTTAGCCCTCATCATGGAGGGGGTCATGAGTGCTTGCTACCATGTCTGTCCCAACTACTCCAACTTTCAGTTTGGTGAGACATTAATTTTACTTACTAGTCAATCATTATATAACTACATTTAGGTAATGTCACTCACCTGGCCCAGTGGTTAAAGCCTTTGTTTTAGAGTCGTGGAATAAGGAATTGATCCTTATGTCACAAGTTTAAGTCACACTGCAGGATATGGAGACTTGTTCTTTAGATGAAACTGCATTAACCAAGTTCACATGTCGCAGTAAGTGCTGGTAGGAAAAAGATCCTTCAACCCTCAATGGGCCTAAGAGCCAAGTATAGGACTAAATTTGCAGTCTTCCATCAGCAAGTGATATGACAATTTCAATATATGTGAAAATTCTCATTAGGGATAAATAACAAAACAAAAAATCTATATTCCCTTCCCGTTTCACAAGTAGCGGACTAAAAATAACATAAGTCAGAATCATTTTAGAATTTGAGTACATTGTATTTTAATTAAAATTGTTTGCTACAAATTTTTTTATACAGCTTAGAATTGGGAGTTATATTGAAATTCTAATCAGTGATTTCTATTTCAGACACTTCATTTATGTACATCATTGCCTGCTTGTGCATGCTGAAGATTTACCAGACAAGACACCCTGATGTCAGCGCCAAAGCCCACACCTCCTATCTCCTCATGGCGTTTGTCATATTCATAGCTGTCATTGGAGTTGTAAGTGTCGATTTTAAAGATTTTGCCACAATGCTATTTGTACCATTGAGCTACAAAAATTAAATTTTGAATTTTAATACTATCTTGTTTTTCACTCAGGTGATCTTTTGCTATCTGGATTAAAATCGACACTTACAACTCCAATGACAGCTATGAATATGACAAACGCCATGAGGAGATAGGAGGTGTGGGCTTTGGCGCTGACATCAGGGTGTCTTGTCTGGTAAATCTTCAGCATGCACAAGCAGGCAATGATGTACATAAATGAAGTGTCTGAAATAGAAATCACTGATTAGAATTTCAATATAAATCCCAATTCTAAGCTGTATAAAAAAATCTGTAGCAAACAATTTTAATTAAAATACAATGTACTCAAATTCTAAAATGATTTTGACTTATGTTATTTTTAGTCCCCTACTGATGAAACCGGAAGGGAATATAAATTTTTTGTTTTGTTTTTTGTCCCTTTTGAGAATTTTCACATACATTGTATATTGAAATTGTCATATCACTTGCTGATGGAAGACTGCAAATTTAGTCCTATACTTGGATCTTTTTCCCACCAGTACTTACTGCAACATGTGAACTTGGTTAATGCAGTTTCATCTAAAGAACAAGTCTCCACATCCTGCAGTGTGACTTAAACTTGTGACATAAGGATCAATTCCTTATTCCACGACTCTAAAACAAAGGCTTTAACCACTGGGCCAGGTGAGTGACATTACCTAAATGGAGTTATATAATGATTGACTAATACAGAAAATTAATGTCTCACCAAACTGAAAGTTGGAGTAGTTTGGACAGACATGGTAGCAGGCACTCATAACCCCCTCCATGATGAGGGCTAAGCCCATGGCAAAGAATAGACCAAAATGCTGGGGGATCCCTAGCTCTTTCTTCATAGATTTATCTTGTTGTACTGCCAGCCCATATATCAGCTTTCTACAAAAAATCATTATCAAACAATACATTTGGAATAACATGCATGTTACTGTAAACCAACTATTATTCGCGTCATCTTTTATTCGCGATTCGTCAGTTTAATATCAATCCGCGACGATTAATTTCCACGACCGAGGAAACATTCTCTACAAATCCTTAGCAAAATGATTGGTTCGCGGCGATTTATTTTCGCGAGTAAAAGGAGGTCGCAGAACTCGCGGATATTTCTCGCACGCGAATAAAAGTTGGTTTACAGTATTCATTTGGAATCTAAGTTTCTTGTACTTTTAAAAAGGACTTTTATGGTAAAATAAGGTAGAAATGTGTACAAAACTATTTGTGTTCATTACTTTTGCAATGACTTGCATTTTATTCTCTGTCTGGTATTCTAGCATTTTTAATCATATACCTTCTGTACACCAGAAACAAAAACAGGAGGCCCAGAGAGACATATCCAATATTGCTGAAGATGTTGTTGAAAGAACGGACAAGACCCCATGGGTGAGCACAATTAAAGTTGTAGTAGCAGATGTCTAGGTTCCCTGTCACATTTAATACCTACAAAAAGGTATTAATACTTCAAATGGATCACCAATAAAAAAGGGAAAGTACACATATATTTACTTACTTATAAACTCTTAAATTAAAGCTTGCATGTAACATGTTTTAAACAATATTCACCATTTTAATGCCTACCTTTTGATAAGTGAATACTAACTGCAGTACAGGAAGTCCATAGAATATAGATATTGCGACCAAGTTTCTGAGAAAATAGGGAGGAGAAATATTCCATAATCATGAAATAAAGAAATTACATGTATTATGTAATGCGCATTTAGTTTGTAAACTGTACAGCTGTATTTCTTGAAGAAAAAAGAAAGAATTATATACTAGCTAGGAAAGTAAAGCCTATTTACCTCCAATATATAGCATAATTTCTTGCTTGTTTTTTGTATTTCTTTCTTGACAAATCACAAACAAATAACTCAGTCTGAAAAAAACAACAACAAAGTACAGTTGTACTTTGGCATCTCAAACAATGATTATAACAATACATGTAAGTTAATCTGAAGGAAAGTCAAAGGTTATTAAAGGGTTTAGTTTCACATACAGTTTGTCATGTCATGCAAGACCTCACAAATTCTTCGACTACCAGGGGCACATGAAACAGATAACAATTAGTAATGTATTTAAATAGCCTCTATTGTTATTTGAACTTCAAATTTAAAAAAGCTTTTGTTTGTAGAAGTTAGTCATTAATTGTAAAGGAGACAGTGATTTTCTCCTCAAAAGTTTGAATTCTCTGTCTAGACTTGAAGGAAAATCAATAAAATTTCAATGTCCATTTTTTGCAAAAAGATTTATAGTGCAGATCAGATGTTACAATTGACTTCTTCATATCCTGTCTGATTTTCAGTAACACATTGGAAAATTATTAATATTATACAACATGGCTGGTGTGACACGAAAAACTGTACTCAGATCAATGTCGGTAGGAAACGTGAATTATTCCAAGGAGACAGAAAGAAACAGACAATTTGTTCAAAAGAAGGGTATAACTCCTAGAAAAGGAAGAGACACAGGAAAATCTCATACTGGAGGAGTTGAAAATTTGGTGAAACAAATCCATCAACTTGTGACTGGACAGGAGGCATCCCAATTAACAACTGTATCTTGTGTCAAAGAAACTATTCACAGTTTACAAGAATCCATTGAAGACATGAAGAAAATGGCTAGAGACGATGAAGAGACTGTTTCATTACATAATTTAATTGATAATTTTTTAAGAGAGCTCAATCATCTTAGAAGTCAACTCAAAGCAAAAGAAGAAAATTATAACACAATGAAAGAATTTTATAGCCAAAATTTAAAAGATGCAAAAAATGAAGTGCAAATTCAAATTCTTGAGTTGGAATCAGAAAAGCAAGAGAATGACAAACTCCGGAGAAAAAGTGATAACCTTCAACAAAAAGTGACAGATTATGAGAGTAGAATATACAAATATCAGCAAGATTTGAGAATTCTTGAGGAAAAGAAACAAGTATTGAGTGATGAAAATGTTGGACTACAGAAGAAGATAGAGAAGCTAGAAGACATTAATTCAGATCAAAAGAATAAAATAGCCAAACTTGAAGCTGAAAACCAAACTCTAAAGGTTAAATTTCATCATCAGGGAGAATTAAATGAAAGTACACCCCAATCAAGAAAACTGAACAAGTCAAAGACAACTGATAAATATCAAGAAGAATGGGTTCAAAACTGGGTCCTGTCCCACTCTCCTGAAGATTCTGGACATCACACCATGGATACAGAGAGTAATAGACCAAGATCAGCTGCAACGGCACTCACTTCTTTCTCTCATTCAGCTACGGAGTATTCACACAGACCCATAAGCAGTCGAAGTCTGGGGTTTAGTTGTGCCAACAGTGGGATCTCTAAAATCAAACATTCAGGGAGACCTGTAAGCTGTGGGAGTACAAAATTCAGTTGTGCTAATAGTTCTGCCTCCACAGTTAAAAATACAGAGAGACCTGAAAGTACTGCAGGTACAGATTTCAGTTGTGCTAACAGCGGATCTTCAATAGTTACTGAAATTCATAACAAAGCATTTTAAACAAACAAGTTAACAACTACAATCTGTGGGAATCAGAACGTAGTAAGGAAATTGTTAACAAGAGTTGTCTTTGTAGGACAGAAACTACCCTGGAGCACATCTCAGTTAAAACAAGCATCCAAAAGTGTCCACAGATGAAACAAGTTTGAATCAAGTTTGATTTGGATATCCTTTATAATGACACTCACAGAGAGTGATCTTAACATTGATATTATAAATTTTAGTTAATTCAAAATGTAAAACTTTAAACCAATCAAAAACAACAAAAAGTAATACTCTCCTTTATCACTGTCAATGAAGATATTTTATATGTCAGATTACTAAAAATAAACACTATCAAGAATGGAGTTTAGGTTAAAAGACTGATATGGAAAAATTTTTTACTGACAGTTTCAAAAAATATGATACTAAGGTAACACTATTATTACTTTGGAAATACAGTAAGCCATGCTTGTAGAGAACATGCTTAGAACGAATTGATGTGTACAGAGAAGTAATTTTTCATTCCCCATGGCTTTACATGTATAATATTTTGGGAACTTAAGGGATACCAACCATCTGATTAGAGTATATCTTGAAGCAGGGAACCCTCTGTTTGTTAATAAATTTTGTTTCACACATTGTGATTTTTTATTAATTTACTGTGCACTGTATATAATCAATTTTTACTCAATGTGAAAAAAAGTACTGTCCACTTGCAAAGAGCAGCATATGGAAGCAACTGACAGAGAAATATAATAATTTTTTGGGAATACAGTGTAATGAACTCTTATTATTTGTTTTTTATTATATGGTAGAGGATATCATAAAAATTTAGAAGCATGTGATAGGAACTACATGTATTCAATGTAAATGTTGTGGACATGATATGTGGAATACTGAACTTTCTGTTTCAAATTTTCTACATGGCAGACAAGAGACCAGTGTACTACACATGTATTTCATTAAATGGAGGCTCAAAAGCTTAATTTAGCTCAAGTTAATGAAATGTTGTCCTTTACTGAAAACCACAGCACATCAAGTCATTAGCTCAATGTACACGTAAATTAATCTACAGGCCTCTAATGGACCCCCAAAATCTGGGTGCCAGCTGGTGCCTAATCAAAATGTTTAGTCGCAAATGCAAATTTTTAGTCACCAGGCATTTTTTTTTAGGCATCATCTTTAAATATTGATAGTTACCAATACAGAAAAAAAACATGTCCATTTCATATAATAATTTTTTTTTCTTATCAACTTCTTTTTGCTTTTTTGAAAAAAATTTTAAATTACTAAAAGTTCCAGATTCAATGACCAACAAGTCAAAATAAACGGTCGCCAATTTGGCGACTTTTGGAAAATTTTTAGGTGCCAATCAAAAATTTTAGGTGCCATCGCAAGCCCTATTTCTACCTGTGTTGTTAAGGATATTATTTTGATATAATACTTATTTATTGAATAACTTAATACAGAGTATTAAAGAAAAAGATCACCAACAGTGTTTGAAACTCACCATAAAATGAGCTAGACATGCAGGGCTGACTGTAAGTAAAATTTCTTAGCCCTGGCAAAAATCGAGTAGCCCGAGAAAGTATCTTTCTTTTATAAATTCGTTTAAGCAGTAATGTGAACGGGATGAGATCACTCTTTCCTCCATCTGATGAATTCTGCCTGTTACACTTTGCTACCGATACTATTATCTGATTTGAGAGAGATTTATCATATATCTAACTTCAAATTTTATATGGTAAATTTTAACACATCAAGCCGGGCCTTGATACATGCAAATCTGATCGCCCACGACAAAATTTGTGAGTCTTGGGTGGTCGGGCGCACGGTTATTTCAAACACTGATCACAAAGTATACTCACTTTTGTCCTGAAGACATCTTTTTCTAAGTCTGCATCTTTGAGGAAATCAATGTCGTCTGAATCCAGAGAACTGATGGACATGTCTGCTGTGTTTGTACTTCTAGCATTCCTGGTAGTGGGGAGGGCAGATGATGTATCAGCAGTTTTAACTGTGGTGCTCAGCAAGTCATTGTGATCATCATCAGCATCTGTAATGAAGTTTAAATTTTTACCAATTCTACTATATTTTATGCCGTTCCATGAATATAGCCGAGACTTATAGAGTCTAACTCGTTTGTTTCCATCCCTCTGTCTTTTAGTATGTCCATCCATCATACTTTGCATTTACTTCAGTTTCAAAAATGTAAACCAAATTCATACAGTCACAGTAATATAACAGTAAGAGCTGTTCAACTGTGGCATAGTTTTTTTCCTGATCTTGAACTTTGAACTTGAATAGTTATTTTTCAATTTTTTATAAAAGAATAAAATAACATGCACTGTTGTATAAAACTATACTATACCTTGATGATGAATAGATCCATATGTTGAAGAACCAGTCCTTGTATTTAGAGGTCTTGCTGGATTGTCCATACTCTCTGTAAAATTGTATACTTTGAAGAATATTCCTTTAACAAGAAGATTACACAGCCATATAATTACAAGAATATACATGTACATGCATTGAACTTATAAATTTCTTTATGTTATTTCAAAGTTAATTTTTTCCTTTTTACTAAAAGTGCATATATCATGACTCCCAAGATCATTATCTATTAAATCCTAAAAAAGAGAAGATTTTTGAAGCCAATATCAATTCTGTTTAGTAAATGTGTTCAAGTCTGACCTGACTTTTGGTCTGGAGACTCAGGAATCATCCATATACCTCTGTGTTTTGAACTGAAGAAAAACAACATAATGCATGTACTATATGGATTAAATGTATATCAATATGGTCCTTGATTTAAGTTGAAGAAGAATTGTGAGAATTGATGATTCTGCTTCATGCAAATTCAAAATATAGTGTTGCATTTACTCATAAAGGACTATATTCTGTAATGACCAATATTTGCCAAAAAAATCAAATGCTGACAGAGAAATGTATAATTACATGTATGTTCTAAAACAGGGGGATATCTGCATACTTCAAAGCACTGAATATTTTCATAAGCCATGATGTCAATTGTTTGATATGATGACAGCAAAATGACATAAATTTAAAATTTCCATGATTTCTACAGAAAAGGGTGTATATTTTGAGTGAAAGTCAACAAGCACAGGTCTGCTCCTGCTTAATATTTTGATATAATACATACTAGAATGATAATATCAATGAAATATGTAAATATCATTCTGGAGCAAGCCTGCGCTTTATAAATTTTTTAGTAAAAATTGAGCAAATTTTGTCCATTTTATCCTCCTTCTGAAAAATAATATAAAATCCGAATAGTTTGTGATTACATAAAAATATAAATTGTCAATACCCTGCTTTGAAAACTATAATATTTTTGGTTAATTTAGATTTCTTGTACAATATATAAAAATTCGGCACATTTCAAGAAATTTTCAAAATATGACTTTTGTGGGGGCAAAATTGTGCAATATACTGCATTTAGTCCTTTCTTTTTATAAATTATGTAAAAAATTCATGTACCATCCATGATAAAAACATCCGATACAGAAAGCTAAAACGTAAAAGGATCCGAAGAGAGATATAGCAAACAGCATTCCCCAGTAGTACTTGTCACCTAAAAAATAACAACAATCTAATTAGTGCTTTAAAATCATTATATTTCTTTGAGAATCAATTTTTGGGTCTTTTGTGTGTGCTCTACAAATTTACTTTAACAAAATTAATACTGATTTACAAGTACATGCTGTGTTTTATTTTTTTAAATTATATGATTAAGGTTTAAAGATCTCAGCTGATGTGCATACCACTTATAGTTGTCTTAATTTCCAGAGTTATATTCTTCTCTCGTTTGAACCCCGCTGGTAAAATTGTTTCAAGTTCTGAAGAACAGACTTTGTCTAATGGTTTCAGAACAAAAATGACATAGAAAGCTTTTTCTGGATAATCCGTTCTCTGAAATATATACATAATCTCCTAAATCATGATTGCCTCTGGCGCTGGTGGAAAAAAGTGACCCAATTCATACAACCTAATAGGAATGTTTTTTTTTTCTTTTTTAATATAAAGCTCTGTAAATATATATAGAATATAAATCAAAATACATTTTTTTTTTACATAATTATATATATAAGAAAATATACCTCTATCTGAATAGCAGCCTGTTTGGTCATAGTTTGGTATGCTCCTTCAAATTCCACATTAACATTGAGATCATAAACAGGACACTAAAAATGCACGTAATTTCTAATAAGTCTGAGGGAAAATGCTGCACAGTTCTCAGTCTTCTTCAATCTGTGTTATGGTTTTATATATTTGTCTTTGACCATAACGCTACAGACCCCGTAATGCAAAAAAGGTGCAATTTACGGAGCAAAATTTTTTTCGCACTTTTGTGGAGAATTTCTCCACTTTTTAGCACTGGTTAATCAACTACCTTTCACTTCCTAATTTCAGACACATTTTGTAGGCCATATGTATATTTTATCCACCTCCCAACCATCTATAGTTCTCTCTACAGGCTATAAACTCGCTTGAAGTGAATTTTCAGCAATCTAACAAATAATTTTAATCAAGGGAGTTTATCACTTGTAGAGACGATTATGAAGGGTTGGAATATAGATAAAATATACAGATTAGTTAAATAATGTGCCTAGAATTAGGGAGTGCAAGGGAGTTAATTGACCGATGCTGGGAAGAGGAGAAATTCTCCCCAAAAGTGCGCAAAAAATAGTACACATGCCACACTTTAAGTAAGGCATGAAAATCAAAAAAATTCAGTATTTGGTCAAGACTTACTCTAAATGGCAAAATGTTGTTAATAAATGTAGTAACAAGCTTAAAAAGCAAGTATTAGTATGTTTAAGTCAAAGTTAATGGTCTGTAAAATTATATTGGTTTTAGATGAATGCATTCCAAAGTATATTTTTTTTAACGCAATATTTGTGTTCTTACCTTTTTTTTATTACCTGTATTTTAACAAGAGATGTTTGTAAAACACTTATGCCCCCCTCCCCCCAAATTGGAATTTTTCCAAGTCCAAGGGGCATAACTCTGTCAAAAATGGCGCGATTATACCCAAAACAGAACTTGACCTAGATATTCATCTAATAAATCTGTATACCAAATTTCATTTCAGTATGTACAATGGTTGCAAAGAAAATGAACGGAAACTGCAAATAATTGGAATTTTTCTAAGTCTAAGGGGCATAACTCTGTCAAAAATGATGTGATCATACCCAAAACAAAACTTGACCTAGATATAAATCTAATAAATCTGTATACCAAATTTCATTTCAGTATGTACAATGGTTGCAAAGAAAATGAACGGAAACTGCAAATAATTGGAATTTTTCTAAGTCTAAGGGGCATAACTCTGTCAAAAATGATGTGATCATACCCAAAACAAAACTTGACCTAGATATAAATCTAATAAATCTGTATACCAAATTTCATTTCAGTATGTACAATGGTTGCAAAGAAAATGAACGGAAACTGCAAATAATTGGAATTTTTCTAAGTCTAAGGGGCATAACTCTGTCAAAAATGATGTGATCATACCCAAAACAAAACTTGACCTAGATATAAATCTAATAAATCTATATACCAAATTTCATTTCAGTATGTACAACGGTTGCAAAGAAAATGAACGGAAACTGCAAATAATTGGAATTTTTCTAAATCCAAGGGGCATAACTCTGTCCTTCTTTGAAGGGGGGGGGGGCATAAAAATAACTAAGTATCTTCAACATGAGTCCTAGCATTACCTTTGAATGTATTACCCATCTAAGTCTGGCCAAGGTTCATGTATGACTTATGTACTGTGGTTACATGTACGTACTGGGGAATGGACTTCTATTTTGCAGTTGCAACATCTGATGCAAGTTTTGTGGTGTGCTTAGCTAAATCTATCATTCAATTATGCTCCATCAATATATACTGTATACAGGGAAATTTTCGCCCCCATTTTATTTTTGCCCCTTTCACCCTCTTTCTGACTGGGCAAATTTAAAACAGTGTGAATTCAAATTACACAGCATAATTTCTTAAACAAAACTATGACTGGGTGAATTTAAAATGGGGCAAAATTGTTTGCAAGTGCAAAAGGGCAAAAATAACACGGGGCGAAAATAACCCTGTATACAGTAGGTACGGTAGTTATTGACTCAGAGAAAGAAACTATTTCATAATCTTGAACTTGGTCACATAAAGATTCTATCAAATATGCATGTCAGATGCAGTATCCAAAGAAAATCTGGTAGTGTACATCTCTTTCATGCCAACATCTCTGCAAATATGGAACTGATAGGACCTACCACGTATATACTTTTTATTTTTCCAACAGAACCCGCTCCTACAACTTTATAATAGGACTTTGGCTTCACTGAGTCGAGCTAATTAAATTTTATAACTAAATTTTTTGATTATGAGATGTTTGAATTTCAAATGACTATAAGAGTCTATTTACTGAAACCAATCAACATAGCTTAATGCAACAATTTGCATTCAACTGGAAGATATCAAGTCATACTTGGAAATATTATGGCAATTGTAAATCAGAATTGGTTCTTTTCAAAATACCCGAAGGCAAAGTATCTTACTCCCCATCAGCTACACTTAAATTTTTATTATTATTTATTATTATTGCATAAAGTAGCTGATGTAGGTCTTTATAGCCAAGCGGTGCTGTTTCATGGACCTCCCTACACCATATTTTAACTCTGCGATTTTAGTAATAAAGCAATAAAATAAAAAAAAACCCTGATTTTGTTATAATTGTACATTCATAAAAAATAATAAATTTATGATACAAACAAATTTACAAGAGGCCCAAGGGCCTTGAATCGCTCTTCTGATGAATTGTACAATCTGTCACTTCTTTGACGCCTCCAACTCCAAGTATCAAAAGACCAAAAATGCATCAACTGACAAAGTTTGATAATTCTTAGCCAGTTAAGATTGAAGATATAATATAACTATAAAATACCATAGGTCATGGTGACCTACTTTTTGATTGAAATTTTCTGAGGCCTCTAGATGCACTAATTGACAAAGATTGATGATTCTAAGTCAATTGAGATATTCAAAAGTAGGTCACTGTGACTTACTTTTTTGTCGACATTCTCCGAAAACCCAAGATGCATCAACTGACAAAGTTTGACCATTCTAAGCCAATAAGTACCCATGATACCCTAAAATCTTGAAAATAAGCCGCGGCTTATTTTAAGTTTTGGTAAGAAAGTTGGGGCTTATTTTCAAAACCGGCTTATTTTCAAATTCCGGCTTATTATCAATGCAAAAAACTGGTAAGAGAAGAGAGCACAATTTCGGTTTATTTTCAATACAATCATTGAATAAAGTGTAATCGATAGAATAGGAAGTACTTGTTCGATGTAAAATTAAACCATCATGAATATAATAAAATAAAATAATTACAATAATACTTTGTTCAGTATCTTGCGTGTAGAAAAAAAAACTTAAACGTGGAAAGTTTGACAAGGAGGCAACATTAACGAATGACTTT
Source organism: Saccostrea glomerata (assembly GCA_003671525.1). Taxonomy (NCBI): domain Eukaryota; kingdom Metazoa; phylum Mollusca; class Bivalvia; order Ostreida; family Ostreidae; genus Saccostrea; species Saccostrea glomerata. The sequence goes on from PRKT01000015.1 coordinate 417,433, forward strand.
AGCTCGTCAAAGTTTTCTCTCGTCATTTTTTTATTCATTGGCATTCCCCTGTGTACGTCTACTTTATATTTTGAGAATGTCGATCCCGAAAAGATAATTTCATTGTTTACAGATTATAAATTTACATGAAAAATAAACTTGTTTTTGAAAAGTAAAAATAAAATATAAGATATCCACTTGTAATTGAATCATTTGATAAATTAGTCAAACAAACACATATTTAACCAACTCAATTATACGGTACATTGAAATGTAATTACTACCAAGCCCTGCCGATTAGCAGGTTTCTTGTCTCGGGCAGTGTTACCTGACAGTTAAATGCTTTACAAACAAAGTCTTCCTTTTATCCGTTTACTTATTTAGTTATAACAATTTTAAACACACTGTTAGCTTGTACAGGTCTGGATGAGATAATTATTGTTTCTGATAACTCAGTTTTATTTTGAACAGTAAAAAAAATCGTCGAAGTTTTCAATCGTCAAATTTTTAAGACGAGGCAATCATCAAACGTTTAACATCTTTCCTAAATGGCATTGTCATGACCGGCTTATTTTCAGAACTGGCTTATTTTCGAGTAATTTTTAATGCAAGAAATAGGTGGCTTATTTTCAAAACCGGCTTTTAGCCAATAAGTACCAGAGATACTTAAATATAGTCATAAAATGTCAAAAGTAGGTCACAGTGACCTACTTTTTGGTCGACAATATTCGATAACCCAATATGCATCAACTGGCAAAGTTTGATGATTCCAAGTCAATAAGTACCAGAGATACTTAAATATAGCCATAAAATGTCAAAAGTAGGTCACCGTGACCTACTTTTTGGTCGACAATATTCAATAACCCAAGATGCATCAACTGACAAAGTTTGATGATTCTAAGTCAATAAGTATCAGAGATACTTAAATATAGCCATAAAATGTCAAAAGTAGGTCACCATGACCTACATTTGGGTCGACATTTTCTGCATCAACTGACAAAGTTTGATGATCATATGTCTGAAAGTATTCAAAATATGCCTTTTAAGCAATTTGGGATCAATAATGGGATCAAATGTTTTAGAAAAAATAAGCCATAAAATTCAAAAAGTAGGTCACCGTGACCTACTTTTAAGTTGACCTTGTTTGAGAATCCAAGATGCATCAACTGAAAAAGTTTGATGATCATAGGCCTTAAAGTGTCTAAAATATGCCCCAAAATCAATCTGAAAACAAATGCCTGCAAAATTTTAAAAGTAGGTAACTGTGACCTACTTTTGAATTAACATGATGTGAAGTCCTAAGATGCATCAACTTACAAGATTTGATGATCCTAGGCATTATAGAAAGCAAACTATAAACGTTTTTATTAAGTGTAAATTTTGGTCAACTTTGAAGTGACCTTGAGACCAAGCCCTTTGCCCCAGGGTAATTCCCCTGTAAGTTTGGTGAAAATCCACCTGGTGGTTCTGGAGAAGAAGATTTTTTAGCAACCAGTACTTTTGGTTTTATTTTCCTGTTTACCTCTCCTTGTTTAAGGGTCCCAACCCTGGTTTTAGTACAAATGGTATCCCTTTGGGCAAAGGATACCCTGTGCAGATTTGACAAATTTGACAATGATTGGCCAAAGGGCTCTTGAGTTATGGCCCATATTCTGAAAAGTTTACGCACACCACACAAATGGCAACAGCATTAGCTCTTTGAGCCTTTGGCTCAGAAGAACTAATAATAAATAAAATGCTATTTTTGATACAGCAAAAGCTCTTATCATCTGCCCTCCATACTCAGGCCAGGTATTGAACAAATTTACTCTTAAATGTGTTAAATGGAACAGCGTAATCGAGACATGGTGACCTAATTGGTTTCTCTATAGAAGAAACGATCAGCCATATTTCAGAGCTCTTAGTAGAATAGCAATAAAGTCCTTGTTGTCATGAATTATGCAGAATATCCTCCTTGGTCTTGAAATGTTGTGTGAAATATAAAAGCCTTAACTAATGCCTCAGCTTTTATCTTTCAAACATCATTTCTCAACCTCGTCGGTTATCCTGCAACATTCACAGAAACGCGGACTTTATTTCTTAAATTATATTAGTCTATATCTCCCTGTAGATTTTTACCTGTATAGACTGTATAGACATCACAGCACATCTCTCATCCTCTGATGTAGCATGTACCAGCACCGAGTCAACACCCACTGGGAAGGTGTACATATAGTACTGGGGCTCTGATGGGGTGATGTAGATCTCCTTAGGGCTACCAGTGCTTAATATTATACATTAACATTTTATCTAATCAGTAACATAAAATATTTTTTAAAAACTTCACGACATGTAAAAGTAATTAGTAATAAGTACAAAATGATAATCACATCATATAGAAGTGAATTTATGTTTATGAGAAACTATAGTGTAACAGTATAATATAAATTCCTTCATGATGAAAAAATAATATACAGTGGACCCTCATTTATCCGGATGCTTTGGTTCCCAAGCAAATTGTCCGGATAAGTGAAGCGTCCGGATATCTGAATTCTATTGATTTCTCTTCCAGGTACACTGTACATGTATTTGTATTGTGACTCTAAAGAAAGATAAATACTATCATATAAAGAAGACTGAGAACTGTGCAGCATTTTCCCTCAGACTTATTAGAAATTACGTGCATTTTTAGTGTCCTGTTTATGATCTCAATGTTAATGTGGAATTTGAAGGAGCATACCAAACTATGACCAAACAGGCTGCTATTCAGATAGAGGTATATTTTCTTATATATATAATTATGTAAAAAAAAAATGTATTTTGATTTATATTCTATATATATTTACAGAGCTTTATATTAAAAAAGAAAAAAAAAACATTCCTATTAGGTTGTATGAATTGGGTCACTTTTTTCCACCAGAGCCAGAGGCAATCATGATTTAGGAGATTATGTATATATTTCAGAGAACGGATTATCCAGAAAAAGCTTTCTATGTCATTTTTGTTCTGAAACCATTAGACAAAGTCTGTTCTTCAGAACTTGAAACAATTTTACCAGCGGGGTTCAAACGAGAGAAGAATATAACTCTGGAAATTAAGACAACTATAAGTGGTATGCACATCAGCTGAGATCTTTAAACCTTAATCATATAATTTAAAAAAATAAAACACAGCATGTACTTGTAAATCAGTATTAATTTTGTTAAAGTGAATTTATAAATTTGTAGAGCACACACAAAAGACCCAAAAATTGATTCTCAAAGAAATATAATGATTTTAAAGCACTAATTAGATTGTTGTTATTTTTTAGGTGACAAGTACTACTGGGGAATGCTGTTTGCTATATCTCTCTTCGGATCCTTTTACGTTTTAGCTTTCTGTATCGGATGTTTTTATCATGGATGGTACATGAATTTTTTACATAATTTATAAAAAGAAAGGACTAAATGCAGTATATTGCACAATTTTGCCCCCACAAAAGTCATATTTTGAAAATTTCTTGAAATGTGCCGAATTTTTATATATTGTACAAGAAATCTAAATTAACCAAAAATATTATAGTTTTCAAAGCAGGGTATTGACAATTTATATTTTTATGTAATCACAAACTATTCGGATTTTATATTATTTTTCAGAAGGAGGATAAAATGGACAAAATTTGCTCAATTTTTACTAAAAAATTTATAAAGCGCAGGCTTGCTCCAGAATGATATTTACATATTTCATTGATATTATCATTCTAGTATGTATTATATCAAAATATTAAGCAGGAGCAGACCTGTGCTTGTTGACTTTCACTCAAAATATACACCCTTTTCTGTAGAAATCATGGAAATTTTAAATTTATGTCATTTTGCTGTCATCATATCAAACAATTGACATCATGGCTTATGAAAATATTCAGTGCTTTGAAGTATGCAGATATCCCCCTGTTTTAGAACATACATGTAATTATACATTTCTCTGTCAGCATTTGATTTTTTTGGCAAATATTGGTCATTACAGAATATAGTCCTTTATGAGTAAATGCAACACTATATTTTGAATTTGCATGAAGCAGAATCATCAATTCTCACAATTCTTCTTCAACTTAAATCAAGGACCATATTGATATACATTTAATCCATATAGTACATGCATTATGTTGTTTTTCTTCAGTTCAAAACACAGAGGTATATGGATGATTCCTGAGTCTCCAGACCAAAAGTCAGGTCAGACTTGAACACATTTACTAAACAGAATTGATATTGGCTTCAAAAATCTTCTCTTTTTTAGGATTTAATAGATAATGATCTTGGGAGTCATGATATATGCACTTTTAGTAAAAAGGAAAAAATTAACTTTGAAATAACATAAAGAAATTTATAAGTTCAATGCATGTACATGTATATTCTTGTAATTATATGGCTGTGTAATCTTCTTGTTAAAGGAATATTCTTCAAAGTATACAATTTTACAGAGAGTATGGACAATCCAGCAAGACCTCTAAATACAAGGACTGGTTCTTCAACATATGGATCTATTCATCATCAAGGTATAGTATAGTTTTATACAACAGTGCATGTTATTTTATTCTTTTATAAAAAATTGAAAAATAACTATTCAAGTTCAAAGTTCAAGATCAGGAAAAAAACTATGCCACAGTTGAACAGCTCTTACTGTTATATTACTGTGACTGTATGAATTTGGTTTACATTTTTGAAACTGAAGTAAATGCAAAGTATGATGGATGGACATACTAAAAGACAGAGGGATGGAAACAAACGAGTTAGACTCTATAAGTCTCGGCTATATTCATGGAACGGCATAAAATATAGTAGAATTGGTAAAAATTTAAACTACATTATAGATGCTGATGATGATCACAATGACTTGCTGAGCACCACAGTTAAAACTGCTGATACATCATCTGCCCTCCCCACTACCAGGAATGCTAGAAGAGGCTATATTCATGGAACGGCATAAAATATAGTAGAATTGGTAAAAATTTAAACTTCATTACAGATGCTGATGATGATCACAATGACTTGCTGAGCACCACAGTTAAAACTGCTGATACATCATCTGCCCTCCCCACTACCAGGAATGCTAGAAGTACAAACACAGCAGACATGTCCATCAGTTCTCTGGATTCAGACGACATTGATTTCCTCAAAGATGCAGACTTAGAAAAAGATGTCTTCAGGACAAAAGTGAGTATACTTTGTGATCAGTGTTTGAAATAACCGTGCGCCCGACCACCCAAGACGCACAAATTTTGTCGTGGGCGATCAGATTTGCATGTATCAAGGCCCGGCTTGATGTGTTAAAATTTACCATATAAAATTTGAAGTTAGATATATGATAAATCTCTCTCAAATCAGATAATAGTATCGGTAGCAAAGTGTAACAGGCAGAATTCATCAGATCGAGGAAAGAGTGATCTCATCCCGTTCACATTACTGCTTAAACGAATTTATAAAAGAAAGATACTTTCTCGGGCTACTCGATTTTTGCCAGGGCTAAGAAATTTTACTTACAGTCAGCCCTGCATGTCTAGCTCATTTTATGGTGAGTTTCAAACACTGTTGGTGATCTTTTTCTTTAATACTCTGTATTAAGTTATTCAATAAATAAGTATTATATCAAAATAATATCCTTAACAACACAGGTAGAAATAGGGCTTGCGATGGCACCTAAAATTTTTGATTGGCACCTAAAAATTTTCCAAAAGTCGCCAAATTGGCGACCGTTTATTTTGACTTGTTGGTCATTGAATCTGGAACTTTTAGTAATTTAAAATTTTTTTCAAAAAAGCAAAAAGAAGTTGATAAGAAAAAAAAATTATTATATGAAATGGACATGTTTTTTTTCTGTATTGGTAACTATCAATATTTAAAGATGATGCCTAAAAAAAAATGCCTGGTGACTAAAAATTTGCATTTGCGACTAAACATTTTGATTAGGCACCAGCTGGCACCCAGATTTTGGGGGTCCATTAGAGGCCTGTAGATTAATTTACGTGTACATTGAGCTAATGACTTGATGTGCTGTGGTTTTCAGTAAAGGACAACATTTCATTAACTTGAGCTAAATTAAGCTTTTGAGCCTCCATTTAATGAAATACATGTGTAGTACACTGGTCTCTTGTCTGCCATGTAGAAAATTTGAAACAGAAAGTTCAGTATTCCACATATCATGTCCACAACATTTACATTGAATACATGTAGTTCCTATCACATGCTTCTAAATTTTTATGATATCCTCTACCAACTAATGTTCTTCCATAAGAAAGATATGGACAGGACATGTTTGCACAGACAGATGGACAGACAGACAGCTAGACAGACGAACAGACGGACAAGGTGATTTCCTATATACCCCTCCAAACTTTGTTTGCGGGGGGTATAAAAATAATTCAAATCTCTATCTTTACGATCAGTCATGATCAAACAAAGATTATTTATCTCCCCAATAAAAATTAAAACACCAATATTAACAGATTAAAGATAGAAGCTCCAAGACCTGCATATTAAATTGATAATTGCTAAGCATTTAATAATAAAAAAAAAACTTTAAATTTTTACATTCACAAATAATACATAATGCGGCTGCATTGCGGCAGCACCATGAACAGAAAATCGGGAAGAATACAGAAGTCGAGGAGGGTATTATGTCAGGTGCAATGTAGTCGTGAGCTGAAATGACGAAAAAACACTTAAAACAGTCATTGCCCTCTAACCTTTCATACAAATATTCCTACTCAATGTATTAAAAATAGTATATGTGTTGGAAAAGGAAACTAGAATTTCTAACTTTCTCAGCCTTCAATTATCACTATATGACTATATATGAGTTAGTCTTGTGATCAGATACCAAACAGCCCCCAGTGTTTTGAGGTAAATTTGATCACTTCTCAGGCTGTATAATGTATATTGGTATATCCGGATTCATAAAACATGTTAAAAGGGTTTTCTTAAGATGACTTTACTATTCAGTAAAAACAGAAAATTGATAAATGAAATACCATATAAGTGAAAATTTTAGCTTGACGCAAGTTTAGTGATTTGTCCTAAAAAAGGGAATTTTATTTTAAGGGAAATGTAATTTTAGCCATTTTAAAAAGCTCACTATAAAGAAGCTTTAACGAATAAAGCACAATTAATTTTTAGCAATATCCAATTTTAGCAATCTTAGCACCCTTGCTTATAATGACAAAATTAAATCCTCACTAAAAATTGTCCTTATACATCTAATTACAAACCACTTTGTATTTACCGGTAAGTCCAACCAGTCAACCATAAAATACAATCTGAAAACTTTAACAGACAAAATTGGTATAGCTTACAAAGTACTTACCCTATTTTTCATCTCCTTGTACGAAAATTCATAGATGGCTTCAGTAGTTGTATTGATGATAGCTGAGTATGTTTTGTTGAAATCAGCTTTATTAGGAACATCTCCATCGGTAGCAGTTATTGGTAAAATTGTAAAAACTGCAAAACAAACATAATACATATTGAAATTTCATTCTGAGCCAACAGTAGAACAAATGTTTAATTTTTATTCGTATTCAAAGGGTCCAGTAAATACTCAACTGTATTAATGTATTAATTGCTGTTAAGGAGAAATGTACTACAGCATATCACATGTATCATAGAAGTGGTATAAATTAGATGTGGATCCTTTAAAACTCAGAAGAACTTTCAGAAATATTTAAAATCACCAAATTTTACAAAAAAATTATAAGCCTATACTATCAAAACAACTTTTCAACACTGTATACAACCATGCCTCATGTCAGATTATTAAAACTAGGCTTTTAGATATTATATAGACAGCCCTTTTTCAATAAAATGGAATTCAGAATTTTTCACATCTTGTGATTGGGTCATCAACAAAATTACTTTGTTAAAATCATTGTGATTCTATATAGTATACCAGATGAGTGGTATACAAGTACCAGGTACTCTGAATTTGATATTAAAAAGAGATTTGAGTTCTTCGCTGACTTTGCATTTATGCAGTCTTTTCAACTGTATATACTTTCCTGGTCGTATTCGTATTGGAAAGAGGGGTGGGGGATATTTTTCCACGTTATTGTGTATCATTAATCAGATATTCGCGTTGCCCTAAATTCGGTATATACATGTATCTACATGATCTACTAAAAAGATTACTAATTTTCAAGGTAGTCATAAGTAACAAAAGCTAACTTAAATCGGAGTATTTTGACATCCTTGTAACATTAATCTACTTGTCAGTAGCTTGTCTAAATTAAGATATATATTATTATACGTTCAGAGCGTATTCTTGCGTATCGAATCGGTATATATGATCGCATTTATAAACACAACATATGCAGGGGATATCGAATCAGAAATAGGGAAGTAATTGCCATCAATCATGAAAGTTTAGTTACTAGTATTTGTTGGATATTGTCGTCTAAATATAGTTAGTAGGTACATGTATCAAAATTGATGCATATCTGTACGTTTGTTTGTTTTTCTTTTTTTCGAGATCACCTGGATCTATCGAACCAACATTAAAGTTACTATTCCAATATGTCCAAGTGTTGACTTCAAGGCCAAACGATCTATCTACCACGTGACAATTTCCAGGATTTGAGAGAAACTAATAAATAGCCAATCCAATGAATCCATTTTGCCAACTTTAGAGAAAATATTGAATTCAAGGATTATTTCGGAAAATTCTACGTTATCTATGTCGGTTTCCTCAAATACTTGGTTTCACTTTCATTTTACGTGCAATCCTGTGATTGTGAGTCGGTGAGAAGAATAACGGATGAAGAAGCGAACAGATCTGCCTTTTCCACAATGTTCATGCATTTTACTGTTGTTTTTGCAATAGGTGAGTCTAACGTTATACGAATAAGATGTCAGACATGGTTACTCTCAGGAGGCCTGGAGAAAAACGCATCTTTTACAACGTCTACATGAATTTTACTTCCAAAGGTCAAAGCTAGCAATACACTTATCACTGACAGATTTAAAAGGAAGATTTTATCAGGGATTTACCTCATCAATTTGATTATATCGCAAATATATTATCCTTTAATGCAACTCTTAACCCTTTAAATTCTACGTTTTTCTGACACATTGCATCAAATTTTTTCAAAATTTGACGTTTTCATGGCTTAATTATTTATTTTAATACTTGATGTTAACAAGGTATAGATAGGCTAAATAAACAAAGAAATTCCAGAGTTTGGATCAGGTGCATAGAAGGAGTAAGCATCTAATCTCAGCGAGATGTCGTAGGGACTAAAATATTTGGTCGGATGTCCACTACGACATCTCAGTCCACTGCCACACAAAGTGATTAGGGATTTTTTGCTCATAAGCTAAAACAAGCTAAATATAAATGAAAGCCATTCCTCCACAGGTCCACAGTTACTGCTCTCGACAATTCAAGTTGAAAATATTTTTACATGTATAGAAGTATAATAAAAATGCAAGTTTGGCGCTTCTGCCACGGCTGAAAATACTGGGGATGGCAATCGAATATAGAATTACTGCAGCACTGTACAACTCGGTTATAACGAAGTCGCCAGGACAAGTGAAATTACTTCGTTAATAAGAAGTTCGTTTAATTTATATAGCTGGGGTTCAAAGATACTAGTAACTTCGCTATATCCGTGAATTTGCAATAACCGTGTTCGTACTAAACAAGTTTTATTTTATATGTTAATCAGGCAATAAAATATACATTTACAAGTTTTACTTTCAAAAGCGGTTTCTTTTAAATGCAAAAAAAAAAAAGATGAATAAATAAAAATAACCAGCAATATGTTTTCGTTTCAAGTGAAATTACAAGTATAGTACATGTATTTGAATTTTCTTCTTCAATTTCATTAAACCACATATACTATACATATATGTACAATATTCTCATGTAATATACGTCCTATTTATTTGAATTGAAGGGCAACGGAAGATCTGTTATGCTTAAGGCCCCTCACGGTACTTCGTAATTTTTTTTTCAGTAAATGAATACCAATACACATTTTGTTTTTGTCCGGTAGCATTTAAAAGTAGATTTAAAGCACTTTATTTTATTTTAAAATGAAGATTGGTTAACACAGACAGTTAGATTCAAAATGGTGAGCAGGGAGCCGAGCAACATTGAACCTAATGTTGAACTCGACAGCTGTGGCATCTGCCTCGGTGACTTCAAAAAGCCTAAGATATTACCTTGCTTTCACACATTCTGCTTAAATTGTCTAAAGACCTACGTGGACAAAACTGGCCGGAATGAAAAATTCACGTGCCCTCTTTGCCTCATCGAGACAGATCTACCTCCAGGAGGGGTGGAACGATTCCAGACCAACTTTTATGTCAAAGCGGAACAGGCCAAAGCTCTGTCTTTGCTGAATGCACGATGTGACGTCTGCGACATCGACATTCCAAGCAAGGCTGAAAATCGATGCTTAGAATGTGACCAGAATCTATGCCAAAATTGCAGCAGGAGCCACCTGAAAATGACGTCTTCAAAAGAGCACCATCTGATGACCGTCAACTTTCCTGAAAAGCCACTCTCACCAGCTGTCATAACCAAAGTTTTCTGCGACAAACACAAGGCAGAGGAACTCTCTTTTTACTGTCAAGTTTGCGATGGTCCAATTTGCTTGCGATGTAAAGTCACCTCCCATGAAAACCATTCCACAAAGGATCTCTCCGACGTGGCTGCAGAAACTAGACAATTTCTCGGAGTGAAATTGTCAGAGGCCAAAAGTTTCCTTCCAACTGTTCATGAACAGCTGAACGAAATTAATCGCTATGAAGACCAAGTAAAGTCACCTCCCATGAAAACCATTCCACAAAGGATCTCTCCGACGTGGCTGCAGAAACTAGACAATTTCTCGGAGTGAAATTGTCAGAGGCCAAAAGTTTCCTTCCAACTGTTCATGAACAGCTGAACGAAATTAATCGCTATGAAGACCATTTGACACAATCGAAGCAACAAATCGTGAAAAAAATCAACGAGAGGGCTACAGATCTACATTCAAGAATTGACAAAATTTCCAATTCCATGTTGAACGATATTGAATCAGAATTCCGCGTGGAGATGTCGAGGGTTGACTCTCAAAGACGAGCACTTGGAAAGGCCGGAAAAGCAATGTCCTCTCAGTTCCACGCAGCTAATCAGGTTGTGTATTTTGGCTCTGATGCAGAGATTGCCAGAAATAAGCAGATACTCTCCAAACGTCTCGAGAAACTTACCAAGAAGTCAGATGGTCGCATTATTACTAAATTGGATCTAGCTTTTTTCCCAAGCAGCAGTTTAGAGGGAAAGATTGAAGACATATTTGGAAGTTTATCTACTGCACGACCTCCTGTAGATGACATCAAGGTAAGAAAATAATATATATTTTTCAAAAATACACATTTTGCATTTTGACCGTGATTTTGTTTCGAAACATGTACAAAAATATTGACACATGTGTAAATATGATATATTGTAGAAAGTTTTTTTTTTCTTGGCAGGTGATAGAAGTATCTGTTTTTCAAGTGGACGACACTTTCAAGGTAGTGAGTTCTATTTGTCCAAGAGAAGATGGCGAAGCATGGATAACTTCTGGCTGGAAGCCCGAAATTCATCTCTTCAGTGTCCAAGGAACCAGACTTAAAACCGAGAATGCTGGTCGAAACATCGACACAATTGTTATGAGTCACGATGGATCTATCGTCGTCTCCTGTAGCGATAAGCGCCAAATCCTCAAAGGCAGGAATGGCCTGGATTTCTCTGTAGTAGCCACAGTTTCCATGTATCCACGAGGGATCGCGATCAACAACAAAGATGAAGTTTTCGTCTGCACTGGACAATCTCTGGCCTTCCAGGATTACAAGGACGGACATAGGAACAAGGTCCTTCGTTACTCGTTGGATGGAAGTCTTCTTGGGGAATTCGGAGATCCCTCCAGTGAATTCCTATACCCTCTCCGAGTTGTTTGCAACATTACTGGTGATGTAGTCGTTTCTGATTGCCAAAAGCGCCGAATCACCATTCATCGTCAAGATGGTCACATCAAGTTTTCATACACCGGAACAGAAACAGAAAACTTGCGGAGCCCATTTGAACCGAGGGGTGTCACATGTGATTCCCGCGGTTTCATTTACGTCACTGACAATGCCAATGACGCTGTGCATCTTCTGGATCACACCGGGAAATTTGTTCGTCTTCTTTTGACAACAAAGGATGAAATTTACGGCCCATATTCCGTTGCCATCGACTCCAAAAATAACTTGTGGGTAGGATGCCGAGATGCAACTGTAAAGATTTTTCATTGTACTCATTTTTGATGCTTGGGCTAGAATGCCTGGAACGATTTGACATATATTAAAGGACTCGGGAGTGGAGGTTTTTCTAAGGGAATCGGGAGCGTAGTTTCTTCATAAACTCAATGTACATATAGCTTATTTGCTTCTGGTTGTTTTGTAGTACTGCAAATAATATTTATTTGTGCTGTGATGGTGTATTTATCATACATGTACTAATTATTTAACAATAAAACCGAATTACATTTAAGCGTTTTTCATACTTTACTGATCGATATTGTAGCTTATGAAATACAATCACTCACCTTGCATTTTAACAAAAAATCATTTAATAAAAAAATTATAGCGAGTCCACCGCCAGATAAAGACACCGAAGAAAGTTAAGTTTGGTATATAGCCAATATTGAACAAAGACCGTCCGTTTTTCCTTTACATTGTTTTAAACGGGATTCATGGATAAGACCTATTAAATGAACCTCTACATACTTTTAAAGAAAAGGCGAGCCTTTCTGCAACAATTCACACTGTGTATTGGCTCGATTACGATTACAAAAGTAAAATTTTATCACCACACAATATAGCGATAATTGACAATGCTTGACCTCTAAATACTTTAAAAGAAAGAGCAAGTCTTTCTGCGACAATTCACATTTGTGTATTGGTTCGATTACAATTACAAAAGTAAAATTTTACATGTAGCGGTAAATGACAATGTGTGTAGTTTTTTAAACATAGTCTGAAATGCCCCCCAAAAAACTTTTTTAAAGTGAAAGAATATGGCCTGTTCAACTTTTGTAAAAGAAACAATGGAGCAATGTGGAATCTGCAACAAATGTTACACCGAACCAAGAATACTGCCTTGCTTTGATAGTTTCTGCTACAAATGTTTAAAAATTTACATTGAGGAACATAAATATAATGGAATATTTCAGTGTCCACTTTGCAACGAGCGAATATCCATCCCTTCCAACGGTGAATTTGAGCCAAACATTCACCTGACGGCAAAACAATCGGTATCTTTTTTTCAGCAACCCAACTGCGACATATGTGAAGATGTCCAACCAGCCATCAATCGTTGCATTGAATGTGAACAAAGCTTATGTTCAAGGTGCAGCAAAATCCATCTAAAGATAAAATCAACTCACGATCACCATCTGGCAGACATGAGCGACCCTGAAGGTAGAGTGTTTTTGACATCTAAGGCGTTTTGTTTAAAACACAAAAGCGACGAAATAAGCTTCTACTGCAATGAGTGTTTACTACCCATCTGTATTCGTTGTCGGTTAACGTTACACAATACCCACAATACATCTGACCTTGCTGATGTTGCATCACAATCAAGAGATGAAGTGAAATCCCTCTTCAAACTTGCTGAAGCTGGATTAGCCGAGTTAAAGGAGCAAAGGAACGAATTCTCCGAGTATAAGTCAGAAGTTGAGAAGATTAGGTTTGACATCACTAAAAGAATAACAAACCAAACACAAAAGGTTCACAAACTTGTTGATGAAGTATCAAAACAACTGACAACATTTGTAGAAGACGAAATTTCTGCGGAAGATTCACACATTGACAAGAAGCTAGTAATGTTGGATAAAGCCATCATGTCTAACAAGTCGCGCCTTAAGGTTGCCAATCAGATCATAGAGTGTGGATCAGACACCGAAATTGTGAAGGCAAAGGAAAACCTGATGACACGTCTGAAGAATATTCAATTACAGCACAACACAAAGTTTCGCCCAAACAAGTTGAACATTGAATATATTCCGAGTGTGCTAACTGATGAAGATTTAGAAGGTTGTTTTGGGATGTTAGCAAGTCGCGTTGGAACCCCAGGGTATATATCTTTATTTGAGGTCAACTCTTTTCAGGTGGATAATGCAGATGATGTCATCAATTCCATATGCCCAATTCAAAACGGTGAGGCTTGGGTAACGTATGGTTGGACCTCAAATCTGTACATTGTGAACAGGGCGGGAGAGAAAGTGAAAACATTCTCTCTGGGGAGTGATATTGATTTCATTACTAAGGATAAGCATGAAAATATCTATATAAGCTGCAGAAATGAAAAATGCATAAGAAAGCTAAATCCAGAAATGAATATAATTGAAACTGTCTTATTGGACAGCTATCCTCGGGGAATTGCAGTAACTCCGCAGGGCCAACTTGTCGTTTGTTGTCCCCAGTCAAAAACCTATTTTGAATATGTCAGTTCTCATGTCAACACCGTTGCCGTTTTATCTTACGATGGTGACAAGGTTACAGTTTTCGGAGAAGGGGGAGATATGTTTCTTTATCCAATACGAGTAGCCATCGGTGAGAGCGGGAATTTTATTGTCTCTGACAATCTGAACCATAGTGTCATTATATTCAACAACACGGGAAAAGTAAATGCCATATACTATGGTCAGCAAAATCCTATCGGACACTCCGCTGTACGACCAATCAGCGCGTCAACAGGACATTCAACCTCAGCTTCCTCGATCGACGCTCATTCCAGATCCAGGGGTCCCTTGTCAGCTTTCCGGAGATCTGCCATCAGAACAGCAACTGCTCATAGCAGAGAGTCGGGGCTAGGATCAGCATCCGAGATGCGCCCCTTCGATCCACGTGGTATTACGTATGACAGCTTTGGTCACGTGATTGTTACTGATTATTTCAGTAATTCGGTTCATTTGTTAGATCACTCTGGTCGTTTTCTACGATTATTGCTTTCTGAAAAGGACGGAATATTTGCTCCAACCTCGGTTGCCGTTGATGAAAATGGATATTTGTGGATTGGTGGTGGAAATGCTACTATTAAAGTGTATAGTTATATTAAACAGTAAAATTTATTAAATATTTTTTATGCCCCTGTTATCGAAATTTCGAGGTATAAAGTTTTTTCCCTGTCCGTCCGTCTGTCTTTAATATTGCTCATAACTTTTGAGTGAGTGGGGGTATTGCCATCATATTTCAGGTGTATTCCTTGTGACAAAACCTTTCTTTGTATGCCACCAAATTTGACCTTAACCTTGGAGATTGACCAAATTTTACAACAAAAAATCACAATTTAACCTTGCTCATACGTTTGAAACAGTTGGTACTAGGACTTTAATGACATACTTCACGTGTATTCTTAATGACTAGGCCTTGTGTTTTGAAGTTGTAAATTTCTGTTAGCTTATAATCTCTCTGTTCACTCATAAATGTTGCTTTGGTGTAAATGATTTTCAAAAGAAATTGAACTTTATCTTTTAAATGCAAAACAAGTTGGCATAACTTATGAGGAAAAATAATTGATCAAAAAAAGATTTCACTTAGATTAATTTATATAGGCATAATAAAGAATACAGTAAAATCACATATTTTCGTGGGGTCAAATTTTCGTGGTTTGAGGAAAAACTCTTGGTTGATTTGATTTCGTGGATGTAGAATTGTTGAGTAGTTATGTATGTCACGTTTTACATTTCGTGGTTGACATGAATTTGTGGGTCTCTTCACACCGAGAAAATTAAACCCCCCCAAAAATTTGTGATTTCACAGTAAAATTATCACATTAAGAGTTATCTCTCTTATCATAGTATCAATAAACCTTAACTTCCTTTATCTTCAAGTCAAACTGCAAAGTGCAGATGGTTATAAAAAGTAAAAAAAAATGGTATAATTAATCTTCATTTATTTTAGAATCACAATCAATTACAACCAGAATTACAGGTACATCTGATCAATACAAGATTCACAAGTAAATTCAGAGCACAATTGTGAATAGTCATAAATCAATATGCTAAATATAAAAATTGCATTACCAAGCTGTTATATGCTTGTGTACATCCTTTAAAAATTGTTACATACAATATATGAGGCAAATCATTCCAGTGATTAAAAATTTAATTAATAAAGAAATAAAAAATTTACTACTAACTTATAATAAAATCTTACACATTGAGATTTACTTGCTTTACTTCATTTGCTTATATTAAAATTCCAAGTAAAATATGAAGAGATTCTGCAGTTCAGAATAAAAATGTTGACAGACATATAAACAAAATAATATGTGTCAAGGTTCTACAGCAAAATAAAGTATCAATTTGAAATAAAATAATTATATGTCTATGGTTTAGTTTGTAATTGCTGAATGTCTATTTCTTATTTCATGAACATTTGGCACGGTAAAAAACAAAAATATATGTACTTTGTATTTCTAAAACAAGTTATATTCTGTATCACAGACATTAAAAGAGGAACAATAAGAGTGCATGTATATAATAAAACAAGCTATACATCTCTGAGTCAATAATGGAATGAATATATTCACATCACAGATACAACAAGAATGAACTTACCGGTACTAAATATTATCAAAGAAATGATAAAAATATTTTAAGCAACATACATGCATCTTATTTCTGTTTTAATCTTTTTTAAAGAGTTTTCTGGTTAATTTAAAAATGAACAAAACTAAAGACAATACTAAAATAAAAAAGAATGATTTAAAATAGATGAGATATACAAACAATGGCACAAGAAAGGTAGTTCTATATTAATGGCACAACAATTTGTAGAAAAATTACAAATAAATCATAAAGCTACTGATTGATAGGTCCAAAGGATGTAAACTAACTTTATTCTAATGTGAGAAATAGCCACAAATTTCATGACCAAATTTAACACACGAATAATAATCACTGCAAGCCATTTATTTTGATTTGTATTCATAGAGAATTCTCTTCAGTGATAAAAAATAATTGCCAGTGATCGATTTTACACTCCCAAATCGCAAATGAAAGATGACACGAGTAATAATTGGTTTATAGTATTTGGAATATAACGTGGAAAAATCAGGAAAATATGATGATGGTGTGTATTTGGTGGATAAAAGTTTTTACGGAGGTGCCATTTTCATTCCTTGTGTTTAGAATCAGGTGTTGCCGTTTTTTCCTCCTGCGGTGAATCTCGATTAAATATAATTTTTTCCAGACCAAGCATTGGGGCCTCGAACGCCAGAGACAGGATAAAGGCAGCCATATAAGTAAATACCAAAACGGCCACAAACAGGACAGCCTAGGGAAATTATACACATTGTACAACTATTAAATCATGTTGAAACATACCAGGTATGTCATTTAAGCTAAATTTTACTTCTTAGGACCTATGCAGAAAGTAGTGCTAATTAATTTAAATACAATTTGCATGATCTTATTATTATACATGTATGTGAAATTGCCTCCTGATTGGCTTTCATCTCAAAATACAAGTTCTAGATACAAGGACTTACCAGGGTACCATCATCCATATAAAATGTTGACCTTAGACTGGAGTAATATCCCACTATAAGGATTGGATGTACCAGATATGCAAAGTATGTCAGGCGAGCCAAAGGTGTGAAGAAACTCCAGGACAGCAATGTGTTGACAAATCCTGAAAATGTTTATAGTTATTGATTGTATTGATATTAAAACAAATACATGCACAGTACTAGTGTGCCTTTTTTTTGTCTCTGTAGAATGAACATAAAAATATGCAAAAAAATGACTTAATAATCACAATAAGCAGATCTATCATTGAGTACCATAGAAACTTTAGCTAGATTTAGATATAGCAATAGCAAATTATTATGTAGTTTTAAAAGCAGATGGAACAATGTACTATGAAATCAGGAATATTTACAAGGGATTATCTATTATTATTATTATTATTATTGTTTTTCGGGGTGGTATGAAGATGCCTGTGATATGCTCTCCTCCATGAAATTTAATATAATGTATTGCATGTACAAAAAAATAAAAGAACAACTCAACACTTCATCAACCAAAAATTTGTCCCATGGACCAATAAATTTTTTTCTACTAAAAAGTAACAAATAGAATGGTTTAATTGAACTATTGAACATGATTACTTTTTTTATCTTCACATTTCATGTAAGTCTATTAAAGTAAGTGAATTTATCAATAAAACAAGAGGCCCAGGGGCCACAGCGCTCACCTGAGCACATCAGGCTTGAATTTAACCCCCCCCCCC